>SNRZ01000153.1:0-142720 GCA_008729115.1 Dirofilaria repens
AAAAAGAAAGAAAAAAAGGAAAGACTGTATTGAATTAGAATTACTAAAAATTTTTAGCTATAGATGCATTAGACTATTTGGTTCAATTTTTGGTATTGGTTCTTCCGGATTTGACATTTCAGTTGGTGATGTATCCGTACTGTATCCGGTTGTTGATAATGATTGCATGATAAACGGTGCTGTAGCTAATTTACGTCGAAATGAGCCACGTATACGTGTTTTACTACGTCTCAATGAACGTCGTGCATGTATAGCATTTCGCATAATGATTGGTCGATTTGCATCCATTTTTGATATTTCAGCACATTGTTCGAAAAATTCTACAAAAAAAAAAAACAAAAATTTGAAAAAAAATTAGGAAAAAAAATAATTTTTAATTTCATAAAAAATTTATTTGATAAAATAAGTTTTTCATAAATTTTTTTTTTTTTCAAAAAAGAATTTCATAAAATAAGAAAAATAAATTTTATTTCACAAAATAAACTTATATCAAATAATATTTTTAAAAATTTATCCCAATTTTTCGTTTCTTTTTCTTGACTTTTTAAATTTGACTTTACAATAAATTAAAATAGGAAAAAAAAACGAAATGAAGCTAATATAATTTTGATAAAGCTTTATAAATTTTCATTTACTGATTGAATAATTTTATTTAAAGAAAATTATACGTATATATGCATATATTATATCGCTTTAATATATTATATTCTCGAGAATTAAAAACTACATATGCAACTATATTATATCTCTTTAATATATTATATTCTCGAGAATTAAAAAAAACTACATACGCAACTATATTATATATCTTTAATATATTATATTCTCGAGAATTAAAAAAGAACTACATATGCAACTATATTATATATCTTTAATATATTATATTCTCGAGAATTAAAAAAAACTACATATGCAACTATATATATCTTTAATATATTATATTCCCGAGAATTAAAAAAAAATACATATGCAACTATATTAATCTCTTTAATATATATATTCTCGAGAATTAAAAAAAACTACATATGCACTATATTATATATCTTTAATATATTATATTCTCGAGAATTAAAAAAGAACTACATATGCAACTATATAATATCTTAATATTATCTCGAGAATTTCTCCACTTTTTTTCTAATTTTCAATTTTTAATTTTAACTTTAAAGATCAAACAAGCAAATGCAAAATGAAACGAAAATTTGATCAAAATTTCCGTTTATTAAAATAATTTGATAAGAGGAAAAAAGAAGGAAGAAAAAAGAAGTGAAAATGGAAATGTGTTTATTTTAAATTTTTTCTTTTTTCTTCTTTTTAGAAAAATTCTTCATCAAAATAATTTCCATTAAAAATTGATGTACCTCTTAATTTATGACAATCCGGCATAATATGCCTTGCAATTCGCTCATTTGCGCCCCAGTTAATTTTAGCGCTGTTTCTAAATGTTCGAGTGCTTTTTCGGCAGCTTGAAGTTGCTTTTCGGCACCAATTCGTGCCATTACTTCATCTTTTAATTCAGCTTCTGTTATATCACGTTGTTCACTTACTTCCTGCAAAAAAAAATATTTTTTTTTGTCGAGAAATTCAAATATTTTTTCATTTTTTTTTCTGTCGAGAAATTCAAATAAAAATTAAAAATTGAGTTGTTTGAAGTATTGTGCAAAAAAAGAGATTAATTGATTAATTAATCAGGAATAAACAAAACTATATTCAAATATTTTATGCATTCTTCTTTTTTTTTCTCAAGAAATTTTAAATAAAAATTAAAAATATGAATTATTTAAAGTATTATGCAAAAAAGAGGCTAATTAATTAATTGATTAATTGTAAATAATCAGAATTAAAAATATGAAAAAAAAACTTTTGCATTTTTTGAATTATTAAAAAAAATTTCAACCTACAAAACTATAAAATAAAAAAATTCAAAATTAATATATTTTTAATTTTGTTATTTAAAAAATAAAAAAAGAAAGAGACATAATAAAAGAAGTAATTGATTATCAAATAAATAAGTACTTGATTACTTAACATTACTTAGTAATTGCAATACATTTTTACAAATATATGTATATCATCTAATAATCGATTACTTATAAAAAGAATGAATATATTTTTTTTTAAATGATAAAAATAAAATTTTAATTTATTCTATAATTTTCAGAATTGAAAAAAAGAAAATGATAAAATGATAACCTTTAATGAATTTAAAAGTTCCATTGTTTGACTGTTGTAATATTCTCTTTCCTTCTCCAAATCAACGGTTTTTTTCTCATTTATACGAAGCCTATTATTTTAAATCAATTTAAATTTGATAAATTAATTGAATTAACTAAAATTTGGAATAGAATGGATTAATTAAAATATATCTTACAAATACACACATATATATCCAATATTTAAAATCAATTAAAATTTGATTAATCAATTAAATTAAGTAAAATTTAGAATGGAACTGATTAATTACCATACATTTTACAAATATATATATATCGATATATTAAATCAATTTAAATTCAATAAATTGGTTAAATCAAATAAAATTTAGAATAGAATAGATTAATCAAAATATATTTTGCAAATATACATATATATATATATATATATATATACATATCCAATATTTAGAATCAATTAAAATTTGATAAATCAATTAAATCAAATAAAACTTAGAATAGAATAGATTAATCAAAATATATTTGAATACTAAAAAAATGTAATAAAAATATATTTGAATAATAAAAAAAATGTTTATTTGTAAATTTGTAAATTTAATGTAGAATGTAATCAGATAAATATGTTATTAATTTCTTATTTTAAAAATAAGTAAAAAAGAATAGAATAGATCAATTTCAATATAATATTTTTCAAATATATATATTTTAAATCAGTTTAAATTTGTTGAATCAGTTAAATCAAGTAAAATTTAGGCATATACACTTATATATTTTAAACATATATATACATACTTGATAAATGGTTTTAAAACGAATTTTTAAAAATTGGTAATGAATTAAAAAAATATGAATATGTATATATATATATATATTTGATAATAAATTTTAAATTGGAAATAAATCAAAAATAAAAAATTAAAATTTATAAATCATTACATTGTTTCAACACGTTCTTTTTCCGCTAAAATACAATTCGTTTTCGTTTCAATTTCCATTAATCGATTTTTTAATTGACATGTTACGGTTGATAAATTTTGATTTTCAAGTAAAAATTTTTCACGTTCTCGAATTATCGATGATACTTGCTCTTCGATTTTTGATTTTTCCAAATTCAATGACTGCAAATTTGATGTAGAAATGTAATCGGATAAATATGCTCATTAATTTTTTATTTCAAAAAATAAGTAAAAAAGAATTGTAAATTTTGGAATTAAATAAATCTTGAATTGAATAATTAAATAAATATATTTTTTAAATAAATAAATTAATATACATCTACCATTAATTTTTTATTCAAAAATATCAATAAAAAAGCTGAAAGAATGCAAATTTTTGGAAAAATATTTTTAATTGAATAATTATACTTTCTTTAAATTATATAATATATTTTTTAACTCAAATATACATTATTTGAATTTTAAATTATAATTTTAACTGATTGTTAAATTTCTTAGTTTTTTTTTTTGTATATTTGAATTAAAATTTCTTTTTTTTTGCTATAATATTTTCTTTTATAATTGAACATATCATAAAGGTTCGTAAAAATTATGCCAAACTTTTTTTTTTTATTTTTCCTTAAATAAAATTTAAAAAAAAGTGTAATGTGAAAGATTAGAATAAAAACAAAAAAAAAAATGAAATTATACTATCAAAATTATCAAACAGATTATTTTACATTTAATTTTCGCAAAATTTTAAATTTTTTAATAATTTTATAATACGAATTGTATAATTTAATCCAATACTATTTTAGCGTAATTCCTTTCATTATTAATTTTAATATTTTAGTATAATTTAATTAAATTTGTTGTTTAATTAAATTTTTCATCTAGCTAAGTTTTTTTTTTGATAACAAAAAAAGAAAAATGATAATAAATAAATTATCGGAAGGAAAATTAATGATAACAATTAATTTATCGGAAAAAAATTTTTTTTAATATCAGAAAAGAAAAATTTCTTTTTTCTTCTCCCCTCTTTCCCTAATTTTTTTTTTTAATTCAACCATTTCATCTTAAATTAAATTTGATAAATTACTAACCTGCATATTACTGACAAGATGTTCAGTTTTGGCATTTAACGAAATTTTTTCCTGCTCCAATGTTCGTTTTGTTTCATTCGTTATTTTTAATTCACTATTAAAATAATTAACTTTCTATTTATAAATTAATTAATAATTAATTTATAAAATAATTAATTAAGGAAAAAATAAATTTTCCGATTTGCTTTTTTTTTTTTTTGATAAAATTAATTTAAGCGCAAAAAAATGAAATAAACAAAAAGAAAAATGTAAATGAAAATGTAAACAATTTTTAAAAAGTAAATAGTAAAACAAAAAAAAAATATTTTATAAAAGTTTTTAATATAATTTGATTAAATTTGTTGTTTAATTAAATTTTTCATTTAGCTAAAATTTTTTGATAACAAAAAAAAAATTAATTAATTACAAAAAAAAACAAATGAAATCAAATGATTGATTATTTGATTAATTTATCAGTAAAAAAAAAAAAATAAGATAAATGGATACGGTTTACTTTTTTACGCTCTGCAAATCATCCTTCAATTTTTTCGTCATTCGAATTAATCGTTCACGTTCTCGTTCCAATTCATCTTTTGCTTTTTCAAGACACTATAATCTTGATTAAAATGATTAAATAGATGATAAGATTAATGATAAGCAATTTACAATTTTTGTTTTTGCCAAATCATCTATTCCTACCATATCATCTATTTCTATTCTTTAATATCATTTCTTTCAAATCAAAAAAAAAAGGAAAGAATGAATGATATCTTAAAAATTTTCTTCACTATATTATAAAATTTTTTATCATTTAAATATATACGTATGTGATATCAATTCTTATCATCTAATTTAATCATTATATAAATATTTATGTAAACATGTATATATATGTTAAAATTATCAATTATTCATAATATTATAATATTTTTTATCATCTAAAAATATACATATGTGATATCAGTCTTATCACCTAATTTAATCATTATATAAATATTTATATAAACGTGTATGTATAAACGTGTATGTATATGTTAAAATTATTGTCAATTATTCATAATATTGTAATATTTTTATCATTGAAATATATATGTGGTATCAATCTTATCATCTAATTTAATCATTATATAAATAAATATATGTATAAATATAGACAAAAAAATATAGTATATAGTCAAAATTATCATAAATTACTTCGTAATAATTCTATAACATTTTTTATCACTTAATATAGATGTGATATCAATATTATCATCTAATTTAATCATTTTATTCATATATAAATTCATATACATATACCTATATATTTGTACTGTAAATTATTCTCATTAAACATTTTGCTAAAAAAAAATAAAATTATTATTAGATTATTGTTCATATATGAAAATTAAATTATTTTCATATAAATTATTATTGTTTATTACAATCTTTTAAATAATTGTTTTAAAAATAATTTTTGCAAAAAAAAAATTGAAAAAATTTTTTAAATTAATTTATATACATAAATTTGTATCAGTTTTTTTTGAAAATCTTTTTTTTCAAATGATTAATTTATAATTAATTATTTAAATTTAAATTAATATATATATAATCGGTAACTAATTATCTGAATTTAAATTAATATATATAAAATCGTTGATTAATTATCAAACTTTGAATTAATATATTCGATCCGATAATCAATTATTTAAATTTAAATTAATATGTATAAAGTCGATAATTAATTGTTTAAATTTGAATTAATATGTCGTTAATTAATTATTTAAGTTTAAATTAATTAGATAAAATCGTTAATTCTATTTAAATTTGAATTAATATATACGAAATCATTAATTACTTAAACTTAAATTAATATATATAAAATCGATAATTCATTATTTGAATTTAAATTAATACATATAAAATCGTTAATTAATCATTTAAATTTAACCTAACATGCATAAAATCGATAATTAATTATCTAAATTTAAATTAATATATATATATATATATGAAATGGATACAAACCAAATAACGACAATGTTCTTCCTGACGTGCCTGTGCTTCAGCTAACAATTTTTCTTCATACATTTTTTTCTCTTCACTTAACAATACACCACGACTTTCTAATTCATCCACTAATTTCTCCCATGAAGTTGTATTTTTATATGAACTAAAAAGTAAACAAATTTTAAATTAATATATATATATAAAATCGATAATTAATTACTTGAATTTAAATTAATATACATGAAATCGAAAATATATATGAAAATTAATGCATATATATATATGCAAAAAAAAGAATTTTTTAATTTTCAAAAATTTATTTATGTAAACGAAAAAAAAATTATTAAATTGATAGTTTCAAATAAAATTATTCATAAAATATAATTTTTTAATTACTTATTCGAATAAAAATTCGTATTGGAAATTTGATAATTAAAATTTGAAATTAATATTTAGAGAGGAAAAAAAGAAATAGGAAAGTTTTATTTTCTTTCGTATATAATTTTTTAATTAATTATTTGAAAAAAAAAAGTTAATATTAGAAATTTGGTAATTAAAATTCGAAATCACTACTTAGACAAAAAAAAAAGTAAAAAAGTTTGTCTTTAAATTTCTTTCTAATATATATATTTTTTTTTGTAATTACTTATTTGAAGACAATTGATATTAGAAATTTGGTAATTAAAATTTGAAATTAATATTTAGACAAAAAGAAAAGAAATAGAAAAATTTACTTTTAATATATGAATTTTAAATTGATAAAATAAAGAGTTTAATGAAATAATTACAAATTATAAAATTAAGTTAAATTTATATGATAGCATGATAAAATATAAGAAATTTTTTGATAACTTTTTTTCTTCTGATAAACTTTTTTCGCTTTATCATACTTATTCATTTTCGAGAATTTAATCATTTTAATGTACCAATTTTATTTTTAAAAGAAAATTTTTAAATCAAAAAAAAAAAAATCATTTCGTCATTTTTCTTTCTATTGAAATGGATTATAAAAAAAAAAAAATAAAATTTCACTTTTTTTTTTTATTATTAAAGAATTAAATTTTAACTAACATTTTTGTAGCATCACGTAAAGCAGTTAACCAACTTTCTTGTGCTTTTGAATCTGGTGCACAAACAATGATAGCTGATTTAAATTGTGTATGTGTTATCAGTAAACAATTCTTGTAACCATGATCTTGGCCAGCTACCACAGAGCAGCCAACAAGTGGAACAATTCCCTAATAAAATTTTTAATATTTCCTGACAATTCATATAAGTAATTAAATAAAGAACAAAACAACAAAATAATTAAACTTATGCAATAAGAATAAATTGAAATAATATGAAATGTTCGTTGAAAAAAATATTTTGTATTTTAATTTAATTTAATTTAAATTATCATATAGTAATATTGTTGATAAAAATTCGTGAAGTTATTTGTAATATCAATATATATTGGAAATAATTAAGATATTTTGTATTATTAAATATTTCAGTTTTGATCTATGTTTTTCAAACAACGAAATTATCGCTTTAAATATCAAACTTATTAGCTATACAAGGGATATTGTTTAAAGTATTTTTAAAATATCAAATTTTAACTTATCATTCTTCGGGTCATAGGGCATTTGTCTTAAGTATTGTAAACTATTACCATAAAAAGAGAAGAGGATAGTCTTTTATTATAAAAAGGTAAGGTGTAACTTAGTTGATTTCGATTAAATAAATAATAAACTAATTAAGTAATTTATTAACGTTACTAATATGCAATAAAAAAAATCTGAATGATAAGATTTGCTTATCAATAATTACATAATCAGTATACATTTAGTATATAAGTAAATAGTGCATAATTAGGATTTTGTTTTTTCAGACATTATTTAATGATATTAAAGAGAAGTTAATAAGTAATTAATTTTTCAAATTTTCCCCCCTCCTCCTCCCAATAATATTTAAATAATTACCTTCATCATTTTGTAACTGAAAGGTGAACAAGAAATTGAAGTATTTAAGCTCTAGTTAGTCATTAAATAATATATCTAAAAATGTTGATAAATAATTTTACTATATGATATAAAATTATCCTCTAGATTAGAGCTTACTAACTTTACTAAAATTATCATTTAAATCATATCTTTTCTATTTATTAAAATTATCACCTTAATTATAACTTATTTATATATCAAAATTATCTTTTAAATCATATTTATTTATTTCTTCACTTGAAATTAATTACGAACCAAAAAAAGTTATGATAAAATGATAACTGATATGAATATGATCGTTAATGAAAATGTCTTATCTAAATTATTTGAAATATACCCAATCGAGATTCTTCTGCTAAAATTAAGGCAATTGATAATCACTAATAAATATAATGTTAAAATGATATAATGATAAATAAATATAATAATAAAATAAAATGACAATTCATTAAATAAATATGATGATTAAAATAAATATAATGATAAATATAACGATAAAAATAATTCATTAAAATAACATCAACAACAATAGTAATTATTAATTGATAATGATCAATATTATTAATATAATGATGATAAGATAACAATAATGATAACGATAACAATAATAATAACAATAATAATAATAAATAATAATAACGAATAATAATAATAATAATAATACCTTTGGATGTAAATTCAATCGTCTTGTTTTTTCAAATATTTTTTTCTCCGATACTTTATAATAAACTAGAAAGCATTCTTTGAGGATGAAAAATCTAAAAAATAAAATATATTTTAATCAAAAACAAATTTCACAATTTATTTTTGATTAATTTATTTGACTTCACAAATATTTGAGTTCACAAATAAATTAATCAAAAATATGATAAGTAAATCAATATAAATATGATAAATAAAAGCAAAATCAAATTTAACAAAAAATTTAATTTAGCTTATTTAAGTAATAATCAAAATAAATCATATCAAATTTAACAAAAAATTTAATTTAACTTATTTAAGTAATAATCAAAATAAATCATATCAAATTTAACAAAAAATTTAATTTAGCTTATTTAAGTAATAATCAAAATAATCATCATATCAAATTTAACAAAAAATTTAATTCAGCTTATTTAAGTAATAATCAAAATAAATAAATCATAAATTAGAAATAAATATTTAAACATATCAAAATTTAAATATGAATATATATTACGATTAAAATTTTACAATACCGTTTATTCCATTTTGCTGTACGATTTTTTCGCTTACTTTGTTTTAGCATAATACCATAATGTTGTACACCAAATGTTGATGAATATATGGCTAATTCAAGACGATTTGACTTACAACCTCGAATATTAGCTATGCCATGTTGTTCACAATCATCCGAATTATCAAACATATCAGCTAAACGACGTCGGCCACGATTTAACGATGTACTAAACTAAAAAAATTTATCAAAAATTAATTGCTGTCAATTTTTAATTATAATTTAGTTAATCAAAAATTTATCATTTATTACTAATAAACTAAAAAATTTATCAAAAATTAATTACCGTAATTTTTAATTATAATTTAATTAGTTAAAAATTTATCATTTATTGTTAAAATGATAATGATCATTTTTTATTTTATGTTTACTTAAAAAAAATTAAATTAAAATTTAATCAAATATTATATATTTAACTTAACTATGGATATATTTTAATTATTTGCTATTAAATTTTTTTAATAATTATTAAATACAGTTATGTCAAAGAAGCATTTTATTTTAAAAAAAAAAGTAGAAAAAATTTTTGATAAAAACGTTAATATTTCGATTGATTTATCAGTTTAATTTATCAATTTAATTTGTCAGTTTAATTTTGTGCTTATTAGAACAATTAATGATTATTATTAATGAATAAAGGTTATCGTTATTTATCACGAAATAGTCATATACAGTCATGAAACTGATTTGAGAAAAATTTTAATGAGCACATACTTATATATATATATAAATCGATAGACTGATTAATCACAATCATTTCTTTGGCTTATCATATAAAATTTTACTATTCTGATAAATACACTTTGATTACTTTCAAACTGATTAAAAATTAAAAAAATTTTTTTTTTTTTTTGAAATTTTACCTGAAATGAAAGACTTCGCAGAATACCTCGTTTCTCATCACAATTACTATTTTTTGGTGATATTTTAATAATTGATGATGTTGTTATTCCAGGTGTTGTTGTTGCTGTTGTTGTTGTTGTAGTTGTTGTAGTTGTTGTTGTTGTTGCTGTTGTTATTGTTATTGTTGTCGCACTTGCTTTTAATGTTGGAGCATTAAAGCGACGTTGTCGTTGTTTTGGATGATCATTTATATCAATTCCATTCATTTAATTGATTTCCTTTTTTTTTCCTATAAAATAAATAAAAATAAAAAAAAATGAAAACTAAAAAAAATCTTATCTGAATTGAACTTGTTATCATATCAGTCGAATATGAATTAATTTTTTGAAATCAGTGCAAAGACAAAAATTTTGTATTTCAGGCATCGAAAAATCTATCGAAAATGTATCGAAAAATCGAAAAATTTAGGTATCGAAAAATGAATGATTTAATTAATTTTTGAAATGAAATTTTGGTTTCAAATGATAATATAATAATAAGGAAAGGATGGAACGAATTGTTATTTTTAATTTGATACTTGATAATCAGTAATTTCTCTTTAATCAATTGATAAATTAATTTAATTCACGCCAAATTACGCTTACATCTGTAATCTAATCACTTGCTAATTTATTTTACGCTAAATTACGCTTAAATGTGTTATCTAATCACTTACACGTGTAATCTAATCATATAAACAAATAAATAATCAATTTATATTTGCAATAATTTGATAAATAATAATTGATCGAATTATTTCACACACATAATAAATTTTTATACAAATATACAATTATTGTACACAATTACTAATTACACTGAAATATTATAATTAAATGATAAATAAGTTTTTTTTTTTATCATTGATACATAAGATTATTTATTTTAAAAGAAGTGATAAAAAAAAAAAAACAATAATGGAAATTGTTCGTTGATATAAAATGCTATGTAAACAATTATTATGTTAACGATTAATTACTGTAGAATAATCTTAAGAAAATATGTTTTTTTTTATTCCTTACAATTGATCATTGATTGATTCATTTATTGATTTATTTATTTGTTCATAATTTATCAATTTTTTGCAAAAAAAAATCTATAAAGATTTTGAATATTTCGTTTATTTTCATTTTTTTTTCATAATCTTTTCAAGAATACTTTATAATTTTAATTATTAAATTTCGTCAATGATTTTTTCTCTCTCATCTATTTGATATGTATTGTCATTTATCAATAACGTATTATCATTTATCAATAATTATCAAAAAGAAATTAGTTTCAAAAAAGAAAAAAAAGATTCAATAATTAATGCCCAAATATCTGAAAAATTCTTCAATCACAATTTTTATTCTTTTAATTTTTTTTCACACAATAATGCTAATGGAAAAATTGATTTGATTAATGAATCAAGCATGATAATGGCCAAATGATATTCAAATATGATAATGATAGTTAATGATATTCATGTATGATGATAATAGCTAAATGATATTTCAAAAGGATAATGATAGCTAAATGATGTTCAAATATAATGATAACGGCTAAATGATATTCAAATGCAATGATAATGGTTAAATGATATGATATGGTTTATTTTTTCTTCTTTTTTTTGAGGAAAGTAACTATCAGTTGTATCAAATAATTTATCAATAAAAGAGAATTTCATATTCTAAATATTAATATTCGATTAATTTTTAATTTGATATTCAATTCTCACAATTTATGATTAGATATTATTAATTATTCGTTTCACACATTCTTATTTTCATGTTTTTTTTTTGCATTTTTGTAATAAAATAAGTTAAAAATAAATAATCAATAATTGTTTATACATTAGCAAAATTTTGTATCGATATGATAATCACTTGTTGATCTTTGCTAACAATTTACTACTTAATAAATGCTTATTGTTTAATTATATAATTGATAATTGATAATTTAAATTTTATCTATCACCATAACAAAAATAATATAAATTTGTTTTTTTTTTTTTAAATTAACGAATATAAATTTTTAAAATGCATAATACAAATTAAACGAAAATTATGATAATTTCACAATAAATTTTAGCAAGTTTAAAAATTAGAAAAAAAAAAAGAAAAATATAAAACATATTATCATAACGAATCATTTTTATTGATTTGATTAAACATGATAAAAATATTTACCGAATAAAAGTTTATCAACAAATACGATATATATACATATGCATATATTAAATGAAATGAATAGGAAATTATTACTGATAAATGATAAAATTTCAAGGACAAATTTTTAGCTCCTATAAAAGTAAATAAAATTACAGATATTACATTTGTTTTATAATTGTAAGAAGGATGATTATATACAGATAGATATATCTCTCTCTCTCTCTTTATGGTAAATGGTCAATCATTTTATGCAACAACAATAATAGCAGCATTTATGTGATATTATCATCGATACATTGACCTAATTATCAATAAAATGATGAAAATTATTGAAAATTATTAATGTATCAAATTATTCTCTTCAATTAAATATATTAAAATTTGTAATAATATTTCGTACAGTTATTATATTAAAATTACAGAAAAAAGTTTTTTTTTTAATTTGTTTCTAAATTGTTAATGAAAAAAAAAAAATTAAATAACAAAGATTAGAGAAATTATAAAAATACAAATAATTGTTAATAATCTTTTTTCTTAATTAGCCTAAATTTTAATTTTATTATCATCAAATTTGTAAAATATTTCGTAATAATAAATGTATGAAATTAGAGGAATAAAAAAATATGTATATTTAAATTTTGATAAAATTTCTATAAAAATTGCGATGAATTCATTTGAAAAGAATGAAAAAAAAAAGAAATATAGAAAAATTTTTTTTTTTAATTTTTTTCTAAAGAAACGATTTGATGAAAAGAAACGATTGATGAAAATAAAATAACAAAAAAAAAAAAAAATGTTAAAATAATTCATTAATAATTTATCGAATTACTAGATCTAATTTTTTTTTACAAGTTGTAAAATTTCATTTTTTTTTCCATTTCTTATAAAATGCTATCAATAATTTTTAAAATAATATATTTTCAAAAATTTTCGAATTTCCCACATGTTTTAAAACATTTTATCTTATTAATAAATTTAATTATATATTTAATCATCGCAATCATAAAATTTTATGAATATACTAATTTACGCTATTTGCCCATAAAATTTGATTCACTTATGAATTACTACTTAATTGAAAGTTTTTAAAAATTATATCTTCTTTTATACTTATCCATGATAAACTGATACAAAAAAAAGGTTTTAAAATAAATGCAGAAATATGGAAGAAAATTTTTGTATTTCAAAATTTATTACTCTTTTTCATGTATTGATTAAAATTACTTCACTATCTCACTTATCAAATGCAAATTATCAAACCTAGAAATTATGATCAATAAATTTAACTTATTTACAGGTATGTATCAATTTCGGTATTAATACTAAAATAATATTAATATTAAAATAAGTCTCATTAATTTACAATTATCCAATTTTCTTCGAATTTTTGAATCAAAAAAATTTTCACTAAAAAAAAATTTTTCATCATTTTTATGGAAATATAAACATGGTTATAAACATGGCACATAGGTATGGATAAACAGGTAAAAATACAGGTAAAATATGTAGTTAATTGATGGTATTAAAAAGATGAATAGATATTAATAAAGTAATTTCAAATTTTGCCATCGATTTTATAAATTACAATGACATAAATTAAAAATAATCAAAATTTTGGTTTTAAATGAAAATAGAGCGAAAATTTGAAAAATTTATTGAAATGATGATAGTTTCGGAATTTTTATACAATCAAACAATTTGAATAAGCAAAAGTACAACAATAAGATACATTTTAAATAAAATGATGTTTTTAGAAAGAGGAAGAGAGAGAGAGAGGGAGAGGGAGAGAGAGAGAGAGGGAAAAAGTGATGTTTTATTTTTTCTAATTTTTTTTTTATTTGTATTTTTTCATAAAAAAAAAAAAAAACCATTGGTCGATGGCGTAATGGAAATGACCCAAATTGAAGATGTATACAATGAATTAATTTAGATAAAAGACATAAAAAAAAAGGAGGAAAATGGCGAATATGCTATTCTTATCGAATAATTTAATCGAATTATTTTATTTGCATATATTTTAATTATAATAAAACCATAAAAAACTTTATAAAAACTATTTCAAAAATAAAAAATTAAAAAAATTAAACAGAACGTGCATATGAACAAAAATGGTCGAAGAAAATTTTCCGTTTCATCAAAGTAACAAAAACTGTATCTATCATGTTGATAATTTTACTCCAATTATCGATGGTTTATCAAGCAAACGTATTGTAATTAATTGAATATTTGGAGGATTTTTCTCTGTAAACGAAAAATTATATTAATAAAAGTAGTAGAAAATTAAATTTCATGAAATTATCATCACATAGGCTAGATGTTTTGAATATATATATTTATATATTTTGAATTTGGATTATTGCTTGCTATCGATTTCATCTTATAGAAATGAATCTTATACTTGCTATAATATATATGAATTTAAAATGAAATTTATAAAATTTAATTATGATTTAGATTATTTTGATTTAATCACATGATTTAAAAGATTTATAGTGAAGGATACGATTTCTTTCGAATTAAAAATATGAATCAAAACAATTCCGTAATATGTAGTTTTTTATTTAAATCAAAATATTTGATAATACGAAATTTTCTTGATTATCTCGACATATTTATACTAATAAAATATTTCGATTTTTTTGTGCCATTGCCGATTGAAGAGGATTAAAATTTTGAGAGGAATAAATTGAAAATCATAGCGAAGGAATTTTGTTTGTTAATTTTAACTTGTTTAAACAGTATTTCTTGCTTGATAGCTGTGATTTTTTTCTTAGTTATGAGTTTTTCTTTTTTTTTTTCTGTGGATTTAAGATTATCGTGGAAAAATTATTAATCGAATTAAATTAAATTTCATCTTAATCATGATCATTACTATTTGATAATATAAAAGCATCGATATCATTGTATCCTAACACTATCAAATTCATTTTCTTGGCTGATTTATTTTTTCTCCAAAAAAGTCTCATTTCTACCATTTATACGTCGAGTGATTATTTCTTGCTTTTCAGTCAATAGTAAACGAATCTATAACTTTTACAAAACTATGAAGAGATTGCCAATGTATTTTTTTTGATCATAAACTATCGATTAGCAACGAGTTGTTTATGCCAAGTATTTAATAATAAAAAAATATTTTGATTATCTCCACATATTTATGTTACAAAATATCTCGGCTTTTCCGATCATCAGACATCTCATGTATTTGACAGTTTTTTTTTTTACACAATTTTTGCATATTGCAAAATTACTTTTTATAAATTTTATCCGAATATGAAAGACTTCTCTGAATATTAAGACAAAAAATATGACATCGTCAAGGAGTTCATAATAAACAGTACAACTTCATTCTGGAAGATGACTTGGAGATTCTTCAGAAACAACAATTTCTGCGTGAATAATTACTACGGATATTCCGTTTCTCATCATAATTACTATTTTTTAGTGATATTTAATTGTTTCAGTTATTGTTGTTATCATTGTTATTGCTTTTTGCTATTGCTATTGTTGTTGTTGTTGTTGTTTGTTATTACTGATACTGTTTTACTTGTTGTAATAACATGAGAATGTTGCAGTCGTCTTTTGTTCATTCATTTAATTGATTTTCTCATCGATTATCAATTATAAATCGTCATCTTTCTTTTTACAACAAATAGCAAATAAGCATAATAAGTAATAATTAACAAAACTGTTTTTAAATGAATTTATCTGTTGAGCAGAAATTTTAATCAAATATTTACAAGTGCATCATCAAGTGAATCTTTTTTATTGTCATTTTAAATATCGAAAAAGAATTTAATTTAACTTTTTTGAGACAATGCATTTTACAAATTAATTTCAAATAATATAAATAAAAGTAAATAATAATGCAATTTTGATATTACTTGATAATCGATATTCTTTTTTCAAATACATCATAACAATCTTTTATAAATCCAAAAAAAAAAAATGAAATTTTATCTGTTTCATCAAATAATAAAAGCAAAAACAATAAAAGTACCAAAAAAAAAAAAATCAATCATTTCACTTTTTTTTTTTTTTTAGAAGATTTTTCCACTGAATTTCCGTAGCATAAAAAATATATGTGGGGCCAGAAACGAATTGCGACTTTGTTTCATCCTGATAGTTTACTCCAACTGTCGTTGGTCTACCAAGCAAACGTAATGTATTAAGCTGAATATTTGGAAATATTTCTCTGTAAAGAAAAATTAATATTAATGAAAATAATTGAATATCAAATAGACATACTCAAATATAAGAAGTTAGTAGCAGCTAGAATGACATATATGCTAATTAATAAGCTTATTCATTGCTTTATAAAAGTTCAAAGATTGCAAAATTTGAAACACCGAATATGTATTTGAATTTGAAAATTGTTTGCTATAATTTCATTCATTTAAATGAATCTTATAAATGAATGAATTTTAATTATGTGAAATATTACATGAATTTTTTTAAAAATATCATATGAAAATTGCATCTATCCTCTCTCAAAGTTGGTATGTTTCTTGCACAACTACGACTTAGCTACTAGAATTCGGTCAGAAATTTGAATTCATTTAAATACTGGCAGTATATGTAGTTCATTATTATTATCATTAATTAGTATTACTATTATTATATTATTACTACTATTATTATTATTATTACTATATTATTATTATTATATATTATTATATTATTATTATTATTATATTTTATTATTATTATTATTATTATTATTATTATTATATATTATTTATATTATTATTATTATTATTATTATTATTATTATTATTATTATTATTATTATTATATTTATTATTATTATTATTATTATTATTATTATTATTATATTATATTATATTATTATTATTATTATTATTATTATTATTATATTATTATTAATTATTATATATTATTATTATTATTATTTTATTATTATTATTATTATTATTATTATTATATATTATTATTATTATTATTATTATTATTTTATTATTATTATTATTATATTATTATTATTATTATTATTATTATTATTATTATTATTATTATTATATTATATTATTATTATTATTATTATTATTATTATTATTATTATTATTATATATTATTATTATTATTATTATTATTTTATTATTATTATTATTATTATTATTATTATTATATTATTATATTATTATTATTATTATATATTATTATTATTATTAATTAATTATTATTATTATTATTATTAATTATTATTATTATTATTATTATATTATTATTATTTATTATTATTATTATTATTATTATTTATATTATTATTATATTATTATTATTATTATTATTATTATTATTATATTATTATATTATTATTATTATTATTATTTTATTATTATTATTATTATTATTATTATTATTATATATTATTATTATTATATTATTATTATTATTATATATTATTATTATTATTTTATTATTATTATATTATTATTATTATTATTATTATTATTATTATTATTATTATTATATTATTATTATTATTATTATTATTATTATTATTATTATTATTATTATATTATTATTATTATTATTATTATTATTATTACTATCATTATTATTATATTATTATTATTATTATTATTATTATTATTATTGATTATTATTAATGCACTTATGATCAATGAATATTAATATTACTCAAACATATGTCATGATCAATTACATATTCTTATTGGATCTGAGAAAAAGCAATGCTATCGAAAGTTTTGTTAACTTTTGCGAATATCATGAATAGCAGCTTTTATAGCGTCTTCGGATAGCATTTCTCCCAAATTTATCAATATATGTTTGTGAAAATTGATTATCATTTTGCTGAATATTTCAAATATCATACTTGAATATTTGCTCACTATTTTCCGGCTCAATACCATCGATTGTCGTAAAATGGAAAACTATTGTTTGATAATCTACTATCTGATCATCGAAAAAATTCATATTCTCTTGCTTAAAAGAAAAATTTCATAAAAATTATGTTTTTTATGTAAAATGTTTATCCGTAAAGTTGACAAGCTTCTAAACTAGATATCGATAAATCACAAGTATCGATAAATCAATCAAAAAAAAAAATTTTTTCCTATAAATATCGACAAATTAAATCAAAAAATAAAATTCGAAAATTTGCGAGTTTATTTGACAATCAATGAATTATTCTTATTATGAAAACAATTTTGTAAAATTAACGATTATGTATAAATCAAATTAAACTAAAGCAAATAAATTAAATCGAACTTTCCAATTTTGCAGCTTTTTTTTCATTGCTTCTTCATCATTAGTATCTACAACAAAAATTGATGCATGTGCATCAGAGCCGCGAAAGAATATCACCGAACCGTCTTCCTGATCTCCCAATTTTCTTTTCCTACAATATTTATGCCATCAATAATAAAATTAGCATTTGCTTAATTTTACAGAAATTAGCAAGAAAAATTGCCTTTATCCAAGCAACTAAATTGATCAAATCCGTATTTGAGATTTGTTTCAAATACATTATTTGAGACAAATCTCGACTGATATCAACTGATAAATGCTGTTACAATCGCATCTGCTATTTCTATCTATATCGTTGTTTTTTGACTGATTTTCCATTTCTGATTTCTATCGTGATAAAGAAACTTAAAACTTACAGATTCCTCGAATTATCCGATTGAGCAACAATACAAATTGGCATGTTACCCAAATCATTCCAAATAGCTTTGGCTGCTATGAAAGCTCGATTTGCAGCTTTTTCATTAGTTACTTGACTATCGCTACAAATCACAATGGCCAATTTAAATTTCTGAAATTTATGATTATTTCACTGGGCTTCAGATGATTTCATCTTTTTGATCAATTTGCAAATTGCTGGTTGAAATTTGTGGAATATATTTTAATGATCAACATCTAAAGTGATTTCGAGATATACATGTTTCTAATAAACTCACTCCTTTGTTTTTCATTGTGTGGTATATACTTCTTGCATCATTATCACTGAAAAAAATTTGATTATAAAATTAATGATTATCACACAAAATAACGAATGCATAAATTTGAATATTCGATAGAATTCTGAGTGATCCTTGCAGTAGAATTAATCTGATTATATCATTTTCGATATTATCTTATATTACATTGTTTTATTAGATAATTTGATAAAAAAAACTGCCATTATGTCACTATGTTATGATAACAATTTGATAATGAAATTAAAATGAAAAGATTTTTAAAATTAAATTATTAATATGAAGTTTGAACTGAGAATGCTTTCAATCTTTGTGCCAAATATAATTAAGCCTAAGATATCGGTTGACTTTCGTATATTTTAACAATCATGATGAATGCAAAATTTAGAATTTAGATATGAATGTGGAAAATTATAACAAACTAAATCTTTGCTATATTCATAGAACAAAAGTCGATATCCAAAATAGGATGAATCCAAGGGATAATCACTCCATTCATAGGATTTCCTTTTATTTCAGTAGGAAGGAATATTGGTTCACTACCTGAAATTTTATAATTCAAATAACACACTCCTTCACCGATATGATTTCCTTCACTGATATGATTTCATGTCATCTTTTGATTAATTAAAATAAGAATTTTATGCAAACATTTAACTGTAATTTCTAACCAGTTAGATATTTTTCTTGTATTTTTAAATGATCTTCCTGTGATATCACAACCAATATACGGCAAGATCGTGAAATACCGGTCATACTTAATGGATTTTCGCCACCAAAAAAAAAACCTTGTCTTGGTGACCAATGATAATCCGCAAAATCAAAGCATTGCTAAAATTAATCATTAAAACTTTAAAAATGTTATCTGTCATTTTTGATTTCATCAATCATTTTATGTTACTAGCAAATTTAGCAGATTAATTGTTATCATTGACAAAATTTGAAATCATTTTTAAATTTCTATTGAAATAATTTGATAATAATAATTTGATAAGATTATTTCCATATAATTTTTTTTTTTTCGTTAGCTTCTAAAAATGATCGTTTTTTAAGCGATTTTTTTCCCCAATTCCTTTCAAATATAATAGTTAGCAAACAGTAATGCATACCATATAATCATTGAAATGCGTTTGAGAAATGCATTCCCAATTTTTGCTTACATCATCTGGGCTTAATTTAGCATCTATGTAATACAGTATTTTGGATCGGCAATCTAACTCATTGATTGCATCATCAGTTAACAGACGAACTTTTCTGTAAAATAATAATAATAATTTATCACTGTAGTTAAGCAAAATAATAATAATATTAAGTATAAACAAATAATAATTTATCACTAAGTTAAGCAAAAATAATAATAATATTAAGTATAAACAAATAATAATTTATCACTACAATTAAGCAAAAATAATAATAATATAAATAAACAAAACAATAATTTATCACTATAGTTAAGCAAAATAATAATAATATAAGTATAAACAAATAATAATTTATCACTATAGTTAAGCAAAAATAATAATAATATTAAGTATAAACAAATAATAATTTATCACTACAATTAAGCAAAATAATAATAATAAATATAAACAAAACAATAATTTATCACTATAGTTAAGCAAAAATAATAATAATAAATAAATAAACAAAATAATAATTTATCACTAGTTAAGCAAAAATAATAATAATAATAAATATAAAGAAATAATAATTTATCATTATAGTTAAGCAAAAATAATAATAATAAATAATGTAAACAAAATAGTAATTTATCACTACAGTATTAAAACTTATCAAATTATTGATAATTATCAATCTAATTTTTTGATATATTCAAAATATATAATAACTAAGTATAAATCGAACGCCATATTTTCCAAATCTTCATTGGTCAAATATTGAGTAATTTTATCGCCTGAAGGAATAGAAAATATTTGTTCTATTTTGTTGAAATTTTGATCATCTCTTACTTCTGAAATTTCAAATAATTTTTCACTAAATTTTCCAACAAAAATTCTTAAAATTTAAATATCAATTTCATTAATCAAATGAATATATATTGGCAATGTTGTATTAATAACATCGATTGTGCAACTAATTCGAAATATTTTTTTGCTCAAAATTTTTGTAATAATTTTGGCCTAAAATTTTTTTTTTTTTAAAACGAAAAAAATCTATTGGCTAAAAAAAAATTTTTAAAAATTCACCTTTTACGGTAGTATTGAGCGATAATGTGCAGCTCAAAACAAATGTAAGCATAGCGAAAGATTTTAAATTTGTCATTTTCTGAAGTTATAAATTTAAAATGCATCAACTGGAACAATTCCAATATTTAGCATATTTAAATAATTTAAATATTTAATTGATTTCTATTACCAACGAGTATGACCGATGAATATGGTCGAAATAAGTGAAAAATCATTTTGATTTATTGGCAAAATACGCTGACAGAAATTGAAAAATCTATTTTAAACAATTTCCAAAAATATCAAAAATAAAAATTGTCAACGATTGGTTTAAGTTTCCTTACATCTGAAGTTATAATTTTTATGAAAATTAAAGATATTTATTTGATGAAGAGTTTTTTTTTTTTTTTTTTTTAAATGATTAGAGAAATGATATCTTTAATTTTGTCATAAAAAACTTTTTTATGACAAAATTATATTTGGGCTTAGGTATGAAAAATGTATCAGTTATTTGCATTTAATTGTTACAAAATTATTTAAATTATACATGAAAAGATTTAAATAAAAAATGCAATGGATTTTAGCAAAATGTTCGAAATAAATTTTATAATTTTTCGTTTTTTTTTTTTTTTTTTGGCATCAAAAAATTAGTTAAAATTACAATTTATTGAGAAATGATTTGATTAGGAACAGTTTATTGTTAAAAAAATCAGTTAGATATGAATTCGAAATGGAAATGAATGTTAAAATAAAATATCAAACATCATTGATTTTTGTTAAAAATTCAGATGTGAATTCGAAATGGAAATGAATGTTAAAATAAAAAATCAAACATCGTTGATGTTTTGTTAAAAATTCTCAAAAATATTTTGCTCAAATTTCAAATGATTTTTTCACACCGAATAATCTGCATCATGAAACATGAAAAATTTTAAATAGACTTTTTAATATTATGCAAGAATTAGTTGAGTCCAAATATAATTTTGTCAAAAAAGTTTTTTATGAAAATTAAAGACATCATTTCTCTAATCATTTTAAAAAAAATTCTTCATTGAATAAAATATGAGTTTACATCTTATCAATAAATGATAATATTTCGTGTTACAAAATTAAGTGGTACTGATAACATTAAATGAAATTCATTAAATTACATAGCATTATTGTTTACAAATGTAAAAATTAATTCAAATTTGTTTTGTTAGTATGAAATAATTCTATCATCTTTTTGTGATAAGATATTAACTTAAAATGATTAAATCTATAAATGATTTAGCTATAACAATTAGACAATTAGACAATATTGATGCTATCATCGAAGTATTACGGTAGAATTTGTTGAAAAAAAAATAAATAACACCACTGGATAATGACAATCTTTAACATAAATAATTAATAATGAAATAATATGCAAAATTTTGGCGATAATTTTAATTTATTGGCTGGGATTGAACTAAGCTTCTACTTATTATCATAAAATAGAAAACAGGTTTTCTATATTTTAAATTTTTTGAAACTTTTTTTTTTTTTGCTAAATTTTAAAATCTTATTAAAAGTGGAGAACTAGAGAGAAATAAATTAGATTTCTTTTAATTAATTTACAAAATTATTCAACTTTTCCATTTTTTTTATTAATTTACAAAACCATTCAACATTTTTTAATAAATAATATGTGCAAATTAAATTTTATAAATAAAATTTATAGTTGACAATGCAAATTAAAAAGTTTAGTGAGCAATTATCCGAGTAATCTTTCTATCAATTTTTGTTCATTTATTGTGATAGCTAAAAAGTTATCATTGTAATGATTAAAATGTCAAAGCTGAGTAATGGAAACGTGCTACTGTATACATCACAAATCATTTCTACCAAAGTACTTTAGAATATTTTTGCTTATAAAATTATTAATTATTCTCTTCATAATCAGTCTGTTCGTTAATTTTTATATTTTTATCATTTTTTTAACACTCCCTTTTATCACTACAGTATACATATACCGTATCTTTCATAAAATATTCCCGTATTAGTATATAATATATAAACCACTTCATTCTATTCTTCTCATCCATTCTTTCATTTAAATTTATTGCTATAATGAAGTGTCATTAATTTAGCAATTTTTACACTTCAATCATTTTTACTAGAATTTCTTTTTATCGCTACAGTATACATGTACCGTATCTTTCATAAAATTTTCACACATATCAGGAATACCATTCTTTTAATATTTTTATAAAAAACCATTGCATTTTATCATTCACATTCTACTATTGTTACAGTAGCTATATACCGTATTTTTCACAGAATATTCACATATTAGATATACGCTTTTTTCAACATTTTAATAAAAAATCACTTCATTCTATCCTTCTCATTCATTCGTTCTTTTAGATTTATTACTGTAAGCATAAAATGGTATACTGTGTTTGCTAGCAAAATACTGATAAAATTTTTATCAATATTTCCCATTAAAAAAAAATATTTATCTTAATCAAAAATTATCATAAAAATTAATTGTAAGAATTAGACAATTTAAATGCAAATATTTTCGAAAACAAATTTTCAAATATTATCTACAATTATTTCATTTCATTTAATTGTTTTTCATAAATCGATGAATCGATGATTGGTATTTTTTTAATATGAAATTACTATTGATAAGATTAAGTGTTGTGATGATAAAGAAAAAAATTATCACTTAATACAATTTATGTGCGCTTGCATTATCTACATTGTGCTTTTTAAATTATTTAACTTAATCCTGAAAAAAAAATTCCCCAGTTATGATAAAATGTCAGATATATAGTTATGATAAAATATCAGATATATTAGTTATGATAAAATAGTTATAATAAAATATCAGATAATTTGTTGATATATAGTTATGATAAAATATCAGATAATTTATAGCCAACTATTACAATCAACATAAAAATTGAATAATTTAAATACAGTTTTTTTTTTTTTTTACGAAACATTTTTTTAATTATTATTTACGATTATTTTATTTCATCTAATTCTTTTCATAAACCAATCAATAATGGTATTTTTTAACATTGAATTACGATTAAGTGTTGAAGTGATAACTTTTGGTGGCCATCCAACTAAATGATAATAAAAATCACATATGAGAAAATCACGTATTCTGATAGGAATTAATAACAGTAATACAAATATCGTATCCAATCCTAATTGATAACGAAATCGTGGAAAACTGCTTGTGATTGCATGATAATACGAATCAACAACCGTATTCAATGATGATGATGCATCAGTAAAGAAAAATTCACGCACTCGATGGCAATCTATAAATTATTCAATTTTATCATAAAATAATTTTTCATATATTAAAATTAATTATTCAAATTTTGACAATTGCAAAAAGTTATTATTTTTAATTAAAAATTTTTCATTAATTAATTAATCAATTAATTGATTACTTGCTTATTCAAATTTAATGCAATTAATATGTAAAATTTATTCATTTATTGTAATTTTATTTAAAAAAAAAAAACTTTCAAATAATTTTCAAATATCATATATAATTGTATTACTAAAATTTTTATTAATTGTTAAAAGAATTGTGTAAAAAAATTAGGCCAAATTTAGGCTTTATGTGTATTTAATGTCTTTATTTATAATTAAAAATTGTTATTATTTGCGAGATTTTCTCGATTTATATGAAAATTTGAATTTTAATATTCAAAATATTTTTTAATTTTTAATTTTTAATTTTCAATTTCGCAATATTCGCAATTGTATAAAAAATTTTGCATATATTGCATAATAATTGATAATATCATTGCTAGATGATAAAATTTTTATTATTTTTTTTTTTGCATTTGCTTTTCTTATTTTTGCCAATTTTAATTAAACAAAAAATTGATAAATTGGAAGAGGGAGAGAAAGAGAGAGAGCGAGAGAGAGAGAGAGGTAGAAAAAAAGGCTAACAAATTTTATAAATTAAATAAATATAAACTAAAAAAAAAAAAAGATAAATTAAAAGTTAACTATTAAAGGAATGGGAATTTTCGAACACAATTAATCTATTCCATATTTTTTATTGGCAATTTATTCGGGTAATTCTTGAATTTTTAAATTTTTTTTTTTAATTTTTTAAGTTTTGTTTTGGAAAGACATCTTTCAGAGTCCCATGTGGTCTAGTGGCTAGGATTCGTGGCTTTCACCCACGCGGCCCGGGTTCGATTCCCGGCATGGGAAGTCTCGGTTTTTGTTTTGCTTTATCCTTTTGAATGTGAAAATAATTCAATTTTGTCTTTATCTTTTCAAATTTTTTCTTTTTTTTTTTTTGAATCATTAAATGGATATGATTAGAAATTGGAAATTGGTCGATAAATGATATCTCTAAGTAAATAAGCATCATTTTTTAACTGCTTAATTTAGCGGTTCTTTATGAAATTTTTTCATATATACTTCATACATACAATTTCCCAATATTACAAATTTGTAATTTATCAAAAATACCGTAATGGTATAAAATGAATATTAGTTCAGAATTTTTTGAAGTGATTTCTAATTCAATTTTCCAATATTAGAAATTTGTAATTTATCAAAAATACTGTAATGGTATAGAAGAAATATTATTTCAAATTTTTTTTTTGGAATCATTTCTAACTCAATTTCCCAATATTACAAATTTACAGTATTTCGTAATTTATCAAAAAAAAAAAAAGAAAAGCTTACACAATTCCTTAAATGCTTCACCACCATATTCCATCTTATGAGCATGATCCAATCGATTCCAGGCATAATTGATACGATTTGTCATTGCATCCTTATCCATAAGATTAGTTTTAAATCTGCCAGGCTCCAAAATTGCACAATGAATGCCAAATTCTCGTAATTCTTGACTAAAATATTGATTTTTTTTAAATTTAGAAAAAAATTATTTTTGTTTTTTTCATGGAATAAATTTGCCTCGTAACAATTCTCATTGAATTATAAATAATTAAAAAAATCGTTTATAAATAATTTTAAAAAAAAAAATTTTTTTTTTTTTTCAAAAATTGCCA
This sequence comes from Dirofilaria repens, assembly GCA_008729115.1. Classification (NCBI taxonomy): domain Eukaryota; kingdom Metazoa; phylum Nematoda; class Chromadorea; order Rhabditida; family Onchocercidae; genus Dirofilaria; species Dirofilaria repens. Next base: position 26,631 of record SNRZ01000153.1, read on the forward strand.
ATTACAAAATGTCAGAAGTAATTTCAACAAATTTTTGTTTATTACGAAATAATATTAAATCAATGACTGAATGAAATTATTTGGATTAAAATGAATTTATTTTTTTTTCTGCTCCATCGAAATTATTTTAATATATTTGAAAAATTACTGTAAAAAGTGAAAAAATAATATTATTATTTCGATCAAAAATTAATTATTTAAATTCATTCGAAATTTCATTAAATAAATTTTTGCAAAATTTCATTTTTTTGATATATATATATATATATATAATTCATAGATTTCTAACAAAAAACAAAAAAGATTTACAAAAAAAAATACTTAGTTACCGTAAAATATTAATATATGCTTCAGTAGCAAATTTTGAAACAGTATATGGGCCAGCTCCAGGTAATGGCAAACGGCCGCAAATACTGGTTATTGTTATTATACGGCCACGAGATTGTTTTAGTAAAGGCATGAATGCCTATAAATTATTAGCAAGTATTTATTTTATTTATCATTATTTTTCTTCCCTGCATCATTAATTTAATTTACAATTTCATTAAGAAAGTAAATTTCGTAAGAAAAAAAAAATTTTTTTTTCTAAAAATTAAATTTTTATAAAATTTTGAAATAAAATTTATAAAAAAAATTAAAAAAAAATTAAATTTTTGAAATAAAATTTATATTAAAATTAACCAATGGACATTTTAATTTTATAAATTTTGAGAGACAAAGAAACAAAAAAAAAAAAGAGAAAAACAAAAAAAAAAAACGAATTATAGAAAAAATTTTTGAAATTATCATGAAAGCAAATTATTTAATTTACTAACATGCGTAACTCGTATTACACCAAGAGTATTTACATCAAAATTTTTTGAATATTCCTCTACCGTACACCAATCATCATAACCGTAAACGCCCAATATTCCGGCATTATTTACCAGGGCCCATAATTCTAAAATACATATGATAAATTATTTCTAATACTAATAATTATTTCGAAAGAAAAAAAAAAAAAAAAAAAAACGCAACTTTATATTTATTAAATATTACATTAACAAGCAGGTTAATCAACTAATTTGAGAAGCTTCGAAAAAAATGATTTAATTAATCGATTAATTAATTAATTAAAATTCAAAAAGATTAAATTTCATATTTTCAAATTAAGAAATATTATATATTTATTTAGCTTATAATGAATTTTCATAAATTGATTACTTAATTAATTTTTATATATACATCTATTACATTTTCACGCTAGAAATGATATATTTTACTTAATTAATTTATAATGAATTATCTCAAATTAATTAATTAATTAATCTTTATATGTATATGTATATGCATATGTATGCATTTGTACAACACACTTTAATAATGTATAATTTTCAGTTATTTATCAATTTATCAATTGAATCTTAAACATTTAAATACTTGCATAAAATTAAAATTCCAATTCAGAACATTTAAAAATTGATTAATTAAAATTACATTTTATATGCCAAATGTAAGCAATTTTAGTTAATAAAGTTTTCATCGATTTTGCTTATTTATTTTATAAAATGTTTTTTTCGCTTTTTTCTATGTATTGCAAACTATTTTATTTATTAATAAAAGTACCAAAAAAAAAAAAAGAACTTTCAACGGAAATAAATTAATTAATTGTTTATAATAATAAACAGATAGTAAAATTCGCAAATTACACAACTTAGACAAACATTTAATATAATTTTTTTTTTTTTAGAGAATTTATTCAAATTTGAATTTATTTAAATCAAAAAAAATTCCGATTTATTTGTTTTTCTATTCCGATTTTTCCTATCGTTGACATTTTAATGTTATATTTTTGAGTTAAATTTGCTATATATATATTTTATTTATAAATTTTATTTTAATTTAAGTAATGTGAAAATTGTTAGAAATAAATAAATAAATAAATGAATAAGTAAATAAATAATTAAATAAATAAATAATTAAATAAAATAATTAATTACCTAAAATTATTGATATACTTATGAATTTTTAAGCATATAATTAAAGTAATGTAAATGTTACCAAAAAAAAAAGTAATTACATGAAAGTATTGATAAACTTAAGAATTTTTAAACATACTTAATTTAGGTTCCAAATTTTTTTGCACCAAACGGACGGCATTTTGAATTGATTTTTCATCGGTAACATCAATAGGTATCGGTATTAATTTTCCAACAGTATTTTTTGCTATTTCTTCGATTGATTTTATTCCCTTCAATAATTTGTATATATGAAAATTTTTTTGAAATATTTAAATACCTTTTAAAATATTTTAAATTTCATTTTCAAATATTTGAATTTAACAAGCTTGTAAATTATATTAAATTCATTTTATCATCTAGTTTTATCATTTTTTATGAAATCTTGCTGATTATGCTTTACCAAATAAATATCTTAAATACTGATAGACATAATCATAACTTTATCAATCATAATTCTAAATTTCATTTAAAAAAAGCAAAGCCAGAAAAATGAATAAACAAAAAAATTCAGAGATTGAAATTAAATTTAATTATCTATTTACTATTTGCTATATTCATCGTAATTAATTTCTTCAATATTTGATATTAAATTTCACTCTTTCTTTTTAACAAAAAAAAAAAATTAATATTTACCTGTTCCGTTAGGCATCCAGCAAATGTTGGCAAACAATTATTGGCACATTTAATAGCCAATAAATGGCCAAAACCAGAATCACATCCAGTGATAAAAACTGCTCTTGTATGAAGATTACTAATTTGAATTGATTCCAAGAAATTCCATAAACAATAATAAATGCAAAGAAAAATTATGAAAAGGATTAATAATTGTAGTAACATTCTTTCTTTTTTTTTTTTCTCGCAAATATATCACAAAATAATTTTGTCACTTTAATTCTGAAAATAAAAAACAATTTGTAATTTAATTATTTGATTTATGATTTTTAATTTTTTAATCTTTAAAGGCTTAAAATTATCATCGAAACAAAATAAATTATCAAAAAAATATGCCAATTAATAATCGAGCAGTTTTATACAATTTAATTATTTGATTTATAATTTTTTAATCTTTAAAGGCTTAAAATTATCACCGAACAAAATAAATTATCAAAAAAATATGCCAATTATCGCGCAATTTTAATTGTAAGCTTTTTAAACTGAAAATTAAAGAATTTCAAATAAATAATAAATGATTTTAAAAAAAATGAAGAATAAAAGATATCAATATTTTATCTTTATATTTGTTAAATATCATGTTTGTTTAATAATAAATATTTGTATTTGATAATAATAATATATTTGTATTTCATATTTGTTTCATAATAATATTTGTACCTGATTATTTAATTAAGATAATAAATTATAAATATTTGCCGATAATTTATCAAAGAAAGTATTGTTGAAGTGAAAAGTTATCGAATACAGAAATTATGAGAAAAAAAAAAATAAAAACACAACTGAATACAGGTAGAAAAAATTATGAAAAATTAAAAAATAACTATTAATTTTTTAATTTTTATTACATTACTTTTTTAATTGTTCGTAAATGTCAACTTTTGCTTTCTTTTTATTTTTTCAAACATAAAATATGAAATTTGAAATAAACAAATAGGCTAAAAATAATGAAATATTTTTCATTTAATTTATAATATAAATAACATATGCGAAGCGAAAATGTAACATTTCATCGAATAAGATCGTATAATAAAATTAAATTCGAAACGCATAATTAAATTCCAATATATTAATGTTATATTTCAATACTTCTGTATTTTTTATATAAGAAAAAAAAAAAGATTTATGAAAATTCTTAAGCGAATTTATTAATTATAATAATAGGTAAGAAATTAATAATATAACAAGAAATGTATGATAATAATAACCATAATGATAGTGAAGACTATGATAACAGTTGTAATAGCAAGTTAATAATTATCGGGAATGTAGATCAGTAGATCAGTATTTATGTTTAATATGCTACACACTAATGATAGTTACTACTAAAGTTATTATAATAACGAATAAAACGACTAATATTCGAGAGTCATAATAATAATTCGAGAGTATGGATCAGTAGACTATGATATATAAATATATATATGTAAACATATATATGTTGCCCAGAAATAGTCATAATAACAATTAAAAGACTAATACTCGAGAGTGATGATAACAAGTAAGAATGTATATCAATAGATTAGCATTTATACTTATATGCTACTCAGAAATAGTCATAACAACAATTAAAGGACTACTACTCGAGAGTGATGATACCCAGAAATAGTCATAATAACAATTAAAGGACTAGTACTCGAGAGTGATGATAACAAGTAAGAATGTACATTAATAGATTAGCATTTATACTTAATATATTGCGAGTGATAGGATAAAAACTCGTATTCAGGTCGTTATAACAAGTAAGAGGTCAATAATCAAGAATTTAAATTGATAAATTACTATTTATATTTAGTATGTTGTGCAACATTTGACATCGCTTTTATTTGTACATTTTCAATTTAGAATTTCAAATCAATTTATTAATTTCAATTAACATAAAGAATGGAAGAATAATATTTAGCTAAATAAATTAGTAATAAATAATTAAATTGAATTATTTAATTGTAAGTTGCAATTTAATTTTATCAAAAAATTCGAAATTAAAAAAAACGAAATTGAATAAGATGCTAAAGAAAAGTGAGTAATCAAATAGATAAGGAAATAAATTTAATTTAAAAAAATATATTAAAATTTTAATTTTATAAAGATAACAGCGATATTTTGATTATATATATGAAATAACAATTATAATATATATTAAATATTTAACATTTAATTAAATTTTTTGCAATTTTTTTCCAGTACATATTGATTTTCAATTATTTCATACTTTTTTGATATGATGATACATTTGTAATATTTTTATATTTCAACAGCTTATTTCAATATTTTAAATATCTAACATTTAACCATAATTTTTAGCAAAAATTTCCCAATACTTATTGATTTTCAATTCTTTCATATTTTGATGTAATACATTTAATACTTTCATATTTCAGTAGTTGTATTTCAATATTTCATTAGTATATGTCAGGTGGACAATAATGATTTGTAATAGCAAATTTATAATATCAAAATTATTTCAATTTTAAATTGAATTAATGAAGATATCGCAAAAATTTATTGAGCTAATTTGATTAGATTTTCAATGATTGCATTTAGTGGAAGATTAGAGAAATGTCATCCTTTGATTAGTTTGGATTTAATATTGGAGAAAATTTGAAGAATTTCACTTTGATTTGGAAAAAATTTCACTGTGATTAAATTGAATCGTTGATTTCAGTTATCGCTATTTATTATTGAAGAGTTATTGATTGATCTCGTCAAGTAGTTTATTTTATTGAGACTTATCGAAAAAATATTGATAATTCTGATTAGATTTACAAGGATTATGTTTAACGAAAGAGTAAAGAATTCTTTTCTTGATCGATTATTTGAATTTTGTAGCATAGAAGTTTCGCTTCAATTGAATTGAAACGCTGATTTCAGTTATCAGTATTTTTTGTAGTTGATAAGAAGTTGTAAAATTGACTGCTGATAACGTCAAGAAATAGCGGTTCATTTTATTCCTGGAACTTATCAAGACAATATCGGTAATAGAAATGAGTATAATAAGATAATACAATTAAAGTAAATTAAAATTAAAATATCGTTGTAGAATCTGTTCACGACATAGCGGAGGATAACGAAGCATTCAATCAATAAAATCTTTTGTATAAATGAAGATATCAAACATGGGAGTGATAAGCCGAATGATATAACAAAATATGAATAGAAAATGTTTACTGATATTGTTGATCGTATAATCGTTGCCTATAATATGCCAGCTAACTGCGACAAGTTCTTCATGGTAGATGTGATTTGTTGACTGCTTGCTGTGATTGATAGCTTATCACATGTTAGTTATACGAAGAGTTTGGTTATCAGAATAAAGAAAAGAAATGGACAATACTTAGATGATAAATCATGCAAATATAAAGTGTTTCGGTTATTGTGATAAAAGATATTTAAAAAAATTCATATATATACACATATATGGAGAATTGAAATTAGGATTCTGAAGGAAGTTCAAAATTTTAGGAAACTTGCAGCATCATCCAATTTTAATTATTTCATATACACATATATTTTTTTGTAGTTTTGTTTATTATATGAAGAGAAAAAAAAAACTAGTTTTGAAATAATTTTGCAAATGACAGGAAAAAATGACAAACAAAATAAATAGTAAGGGAATCGCAAATTGATAAACAAATGATAACAGTGATAAGAAATGATTAAATAATTAAAAATTGGAAATGTGTCCAAAAATCAATTTAATTTAGATATTAAATTTATACGATTTATAATAATTTCAAACTGTATTATAAAATAAAAAAACATATACAAATTGAATTAAAAAATGAAAAAATTGAAAAAAAAAAAAACGATTCAGATTTATTCAAATTTTTAAGATATATGGCAGATTAAGTACAGCAAAAAGTATAAAAAGTTTATGAAGCAATGAAAAAAGTGTGAAAAAAATTCTCTAATAAATAAAATTTATCTTCTAAATATCAATTATTTATTAAACAGAAAAAATTTTGAGAAAAAAAATAAAACGAATTTCTAATTTCAATTTGGAATTCAACTCAATTGAATATTTATCAGTTAATGAAGCATAAAAAATTTGAACAAAAAATCCGAGTTTACTTTATCCATATTTTTTAAATTATTAACTGCACGTGAAATGGATAAAATATTGAGATTAAAAGTTCGAAAAACGCTTAAATTAATTTTGTTGCTATTTTTAAAAATTTCTAAAATTTTTCTTCTTATGTTTGATGTTTTCCATTAAAAATATGTATTACGGTGATTTTTGATGCTTATTAGTGTTTAATGATTGAGTGATTGTTATTGCGAAATTTAAATATTTTTTTCAATTTTTATCAAAGCAGTGTTTTTGAAAAAAATTTGAAAGTTTTATTAATTTTCCTAAAATCTTTCCTATTATATTTAAAATTTCATATTGTAGAAAATAATTAATATACTTACTCATTTCTAATGTTTACTAATGTTCAGTGATGATTTAATTGCTATTTGTGAAATTTTAAAATTCCATGAAATATAATTACCTAATCGTGAAACACATGATATCCATTCTAAATTTTAAGAAATTTATATTACATTTCAAAATGAAATATCACTAAGTGTTGATTAGTAAAATAACAATGTATTAATTAGATAAATATGTATTTAATGATTCCAATTCAAATATATTATCATTGCAAGTTTCAAACAAAATTTTCCTCAAATTTTTACAGAAACGAGAAAAACGAAACAAAATAAAGTTTTGATGTGTAAATTGCTAAAAATTTCAACGTAAAAAAAATTACATTTAATTGCAGAAGAGAGTATTTATAAGGTAATTTTATTAATTTAAAAAAAGCGTCGGAAAAAGAATGCATTATTTTATCAATTTTTTTATTTCCTTTTTTTTATAATTTTTTCAAAATCATTAGCTTAAAAATTTGATCATAAATTGAAAAATGACAGCCCAGAAAGATGACAAGAGCAAAGAAAACGTTTTGGAACAAAATTCCGTTAAGAATGAAAGTATTGTTAAATTAACGGAAATTTAAAAAAAATGCGGGTGCTGCTTTGTTGCTTGAATAAATCACGAACAAATCAATTCTATGAATAAAAAACAAAATTGTAATATTTGAAATTTATTGTTCAAAAATTTCCTCTCACAAAATTATTATAATTATTGTTAAATTTTATATGTTTGAAAGTTTTTTCTTTATTTCAGAAAATGATTTTTACTACATTTTAGCATTGATAATGATTTCATGAATAATTATTTTGAATAAATAATATTTAATTAACGAAATCGAAACTTATTAAAGTAATATTTGATATGATAGATCGAAGAGAATGACATGTATGAGAGTTTATGAAAGCATTTTATTTTTTTTCCATTTTTTTAAATTTTAATCATAAATCATTATTTGGTTGTCAAATTTCATTTATAAACTTTTCTCAATATTTTTAGGACGTCTTTTTCTTCTTTTTAAAATATGTAACGGTTAATTTTTTTTTCTTTTTTCCTTGTTGATATTTCTTTCAGCATGTGATTACTGAATTGAAAATAGGAAAATTGTGTGTTTTTTTTTAAGTGTATGATTAATTTCTCATAATATGGTATTCAAGTGAAAATGATACATTGGAAATTTTATTAGTTATTGTAACAGGCTGCAACAAATATTTATGATATTAGTGTTGTAGAAAAAGTGTTTTAATAACATCAATGATAACATCAATGATAATTACATTCATAAACCAAATTAAAAGCGAAATTGAGAATTATATCTAAATCAGAATGAAATGAAAAATTCACTCACTTTTTTCAGGCGAAATTAATTGAAACTTGAAAAATTGAATTTCGAGTCAGCTAATTAAATATTTTTTAATTTCTTAAAATTTCACTTTTTGTTATAATAATGGACAATTAGATTATAGGAAGATAGTATCGAATATACATGCTACTTTCCCTTAATTTTTTTGCACTTTTGATTTTGTCTTAATTTTCGGTTATTATTCCATCCCAAATCTTCGTAGTAAAAGAAGTTGCAAGTTTAGAGATTCCTCGGATTATCCGATTTACTCAAATCCCTTCATATAGTTTTTTTCATATAGTTTGAATTGCTATTAAAGATCCGATTTAGAGCTTTTGTTCAAGCTTCTTAATCGAATGATACAGAGCACAGTGACAGATATCACCTCTGAAATTTATAGTTATTTCATTAGGCTTTAAAGATTTCATTCTTTTAATTTCATCCTTCGAATATTTTATTCTTCTGATCAAATAGAAAACTCCAGTTAAATTCAATGCAATTTTAACTCTAAAGTGATTTCAAATGTCACATGCTTCCAATAAATTCACTCTTTTATTTTTAAATTCTTCGTATGTAGTCGTTTATATTACTATCAGAGAGAAATTTGATCAAAAATAAATAAAAAAGATAATCAATATACTTATCATACATTCAGTAAGTATTGTATCAGTGTTCTGGAATAGAATAAACCTAGTTGGATTGTATTTGGTCTTTTGTTTTCTTTTCTTTAGCGTTATTAAAAACAGAGAATTCTCTCTCATTCAATTATGATAACTAATTAATGACGAAATTTAAATGAAAATACTTTAATTTAAACTAATAATGCAAAATCTGGAACTAAAATCCTCCAACTTTTGTGTTAAAATATGTAAATCTTAATATCTATTAGTTTTGATAACATTGTAAATAACTAATTTTAATCACCATAAGAAAATTACTCTATTCATTTTAATTTTTTTTTATTGTTTCAACAATTCTTAATGCTTTTTTTTTATTAAATAATTATCACTATTGAATATATATACATTTACAATACGAACAAAGATGGTTGAAAAGCATTATCTGCTTCATAAAAACAGCAAAAAATAAGCCATACATCAATGAAATCAATCAATTATCGAAAGAATATTCTGGATTATTGAAAGAATCTTCACAGTACTAGAAAAATATACCAGATCATAGAAAGAATAATTCCTTATTCGAATATTAGTAGATAAATTTGCGAATTCCAATAATTGCATATTCGGAATCAGCTTTGAAATTCGATTGTATGTTTTCAACTTGATAGTTTACTTCAATTATGGATGGTCCACCAAGCAAACGTAATGTATTCAGCGGAATTTTTTTAATATATCACTGAAAAAACAATTGTTATGAATGCAAAACTGTAGAAAATTGAATAGATATATTTAGATGGAGAAAACTAATAAAAATAAGAATGCCATATGAATCAGCTAATCTAAATCGTTTTCGTGTAATACTTCAAATTTCATATATGAAATATTTGAATTTGAAAGTCGTCTTATTCTTCAGACACAAAAAAATTTTTTTCTACACCATTCGAGATATTACATGAGCTTAAAAGAGAATTTATGAATAAACCAATTTTTTCCTTTATACAAATCTTTGCATTTACGTCATGTTTTTTGGCACAATTATAGATCAAACTTTGGGAGTCGATAAGATATTCAAATTCGTTTGGCATATTAATGTATGCAATATATTATTAGTACCAATAGTAGTACTGCTCTTATTGAATATTACCGAAAGTATATAATATTGATCTTTTTGGGTGATAAATATATTCATATTGGATGAGAGACAAAGCGATGCCGACAGAATCGTTTGTCTATTTTTATTTCCTCAATTTATCAATACGGCTATTTAGGTATTCATATCAATACCTTGTTAACCATTTCAGACATCTTACCTGAATATCCCCTGACTATTTTCTGGATTAGTACCATTGATCATCATAAAATGAAAAGCCATTATTTGATAATTGCTGTTGTGAAAGTTTTCGCTTTTTCTTGTGAAAAGTGGGAATGGTAGACAGAATATTCCGAACGAAATGAGTCAAGACAACTTTTATTGGCGTTTTACTACTACGCAATACAATAAGAATACATCGTTAACATAGCTGATTTAAAATCAAAAATTAAATATCGTTGGAGGAACTGCTCACAGAAGAACCAAAGTAGCGAAAATGATATCTAAAATGAATATCAAACCATTTATAATGAAGATGTTTAAAAAATATTCACAACGTGCGAATGTTAAAAAGACATTCCCACCATTGTGTAAGCACATCTATCTGATGAGGAAATTGCACGTAGGATTTGTCATAATATCGGAAATACTTACATGTGAATTAGTTTAGGGTATTTTATTACTGAAAATAAGCTTATAATAAAGCACAGATAATTAAATAAATGATTCATTACATTACATAAACATCGTAACATTCGTTTATATTAGAGAATGATAAGTCATGCAGGATATATTTCGGTGAGTCATGCAAAATATTCGGTTAATTCCGATTTAAGAAATTTTATTTCTTTTTTTATAAAATGATAATTTAAAGAAAAATTTGGCAAGTATAAACATTTTATAAAGTCAAATCAAAAGTAATAAATTTGTAATTTTGGCAACTTATTTAACACTCGAAAATTATTTATTTTACTACGAAAATGACTTCACAGTATTAATAAATTGCATATATAATTCAAAATTAAAATTAAACATATAAAGAATTAATGGCAGCGAATGAAACATCAAATCTTCCAGTCTTCGATTTTTTTTTTTTTAGACATTATTATTCATTTTCGATATCTGTGGCAAGGGCTATCAAAACTAAACAAACAAAATTAAAAGCGCAAAAATTATTTTATTCTGAAATATAGTACCATAATGCGCAAAAATTGTTTTATTCTGAAATATTTATTTACTGAAGGAGCGATAAAATTATTTGTTGATTTTTCATAGCTATTTTGACAGTTATTCAATATTGAGATAACCAGGAAAAATATTCGATTTGAAAAAAAAATTTCTTGAAACTTAAAGTAACCATAGTGCGAGATGTTTTTTTATTTTCAAATTATTCTTTGATATTTTCTTCATGGAATTTACAATGTTTTAAGGAAGATAAGTATAATTAATCATGCAAATAATTAATGTAAAATGAAATTCAATTTATTAATGAGTAAACAAATCGTTATTCGCCTTATTATATTTAAGTTATAAAATTTGCTGGTAATATATTTTTTCATTTAATTAATTAAAGTGCTTCCTTGAGCTAAAGCTAATATCTGATAATTAATTAGCAATCACTATTATGTTGTGTTGTATTTCAAGGCAAAATTGTATTATAAATTTCTTAAATTTATTGCCCAAACATAAACTTTTTTTATTTTATGTATCAAATTATAATAAACGAAAAATTAGTAAATTAAGGAATTAAATATTTCAAACTTTTTTTCCTCGCTAGTTCATGTATATTACTTATTCAGCATTTATAAATGTGCAACTTAATATTGAAATTTTATAACTTAATGTATGATTTATGGCATAATTAAACCAAATATAGTGATAACGAAAACAGAATTTTATTTAAATATACATTAACTTCAGAAAATTTTTATTTAAATACACATTAACTGAATAAATACGCAATTTATATTAAACGATTCATCTATCCGAAATAAAATGAAAAAAAAAAACTACTCAAAGTATCATTATTGTAAAATAGATGTATAAAAATAATGTTAGCAATAACAAAACAATCATGGTAAATTCCAATGGAATAATATCAGTAATAAATACTAACTTAACAAAATTATATTAATAATAAAATAATTTTTCTAAAATTTTTATTTCGAATATTTTTAAGAATAAAAATTATTTTTACATATATAATTGTAATTTTATTCTTTATTATATCATCAATATTGTTGCACTAATATTGTTTATGTAAAAAAAATTTTTTTTTTGCCACATTAATTGTTATAAATAAATGTGATAACAAATAATTTAGAATATAATTTATTGTTAGATGAATTCATTGATTATTTTTAATTTTTTTTATCACTTTAACAAATCATAGATAATACGGTTTGATGTGCTTTAATATGTTTATTTGTTTTATTTGTGCTTTGCATAAAAACACCGGTTCACAATCTTTTTATGATATTATCAGTTATTTGTTCCTTACCTAAAAACACCGGTTACAACTTTTCTATAGCAGTTGTCAATTTATTTGTGCTTACCTAAAACACCGGTTGACAATCTTTCTATGGCAGTTTTAATTGGAGGAATTCTACAGCTGCTGTTAATGATATTTAGTGTATAAAATCATTGATCATTCTCGATACAAGAAGTATGTAAATAATATATAAATGCAGGATGTATTTACTTGCTTTAATTAACGATGTGCTCAATTCTACAAAGCTGAATTAAGCATTGATGCTTTAATATGCTATCATTTCAATTAAAAAAACAGGAATTAGTTAAAAAGCGATGAATAGCAAACAATTATCAGTTAGTGCAGGTATTGATAATTGCAATAAATTTATTATCAAATTCAATCAAATTTACTCCTAAAGATGGTCTAATAAGAATGATAACTAAAGAAAGTATAAAAAAAAACTCATTGATTATTGAGTTCTTTTTTTTATACACTTTTTTCGCTATAACGTACTAATTTTTTTTTTTTAAAATACATTATTTCTCGTCTATGATCGTTAATCTATAACGAAATATATTTTTAGTATAAATTATTTTAATTATACAATGCATTACTTCTTCTCTATCATTCTTAAATTACATTGAAAATATTTAAGCATAAATTATTTTAATTACTATAAATACATTATGCCTTCTCTATCATCATTAAGCATAACGAAATATTTAAGTATAAATTATTTTAATTACTACACAATTTAACGATCAATATTTCATGATCAATATGAAAATAATACGGTAGAATTATGTAATTGAACATAAAATTTTCAAAGCATGTAATTTTTAATCGTAATTAAAAAAAAAAAAATTATTTTCTTGTATAATGCTGTATAATTTAATCCTATGAAAAAAATTTTTTTATCATTTGAAATATTATTTGATAATACCTATTATAACATATGCATAATTTTCATTATGATTTAAAAACACTGTAATTATTGTAAAATATAATATATAAAATTATATCTGTTAAAATATCGAATTAATTCATTGATATTATGATTTAAAAAAAATTAACTTATTTCAATTTTTCAAATTTCATGATTTTCAATTAACAAAAATATATATTCCGTAAATATTTCAAATAAAAAACATATTCAATATTTTTCATTTGATTTTTTTTTTTTTAATATAAGAAAATACGAACGTGCATTTTGAGATACTCATTTCTTGTTATTAAAATATAAACGTGCACACGGCATACTCATTTCAGATTACCGGAATATGAAGAGATACTTATTTCGTATTATCAGAATAGGAACCTACATTTGGTTTGTCAAAATATGAACGTGCGTTTCGAAATATTTTTAAACTGTCAAAATGTGAACGTGCATTTTGAGATACTCATTTATAGTTACTAAAATATGAATTTTTCATTTAAAATACACGTCTCGAATTACCGGAATATGAAAAGATGCTCATTCGAATTACCGGAATATGAAAGATACTCCTTTCGAATCACCGGAACATTAACTCACAATTGAATTTGTCAAAATATGAACGTGCGTTTCGAAATATTTTTTTAAATTGTCAAAATGTGAACGTGCATTTTGAGATACTCATTTCTAGTTACTAAAATATGAATGTACATTTTAAAATACACGTCTCGAATTACCGGAATATGAAAAGATGCTCATTTCGAATTACCTGAAGAAGATACTCCTTTCGAATCACCGGAACATTAACTCACAATTGATTTGTCAAAATATGAACGTGCGTTTCGAAATATTTTTTTAAATTGTCAAAATGTGAACGTGCATTTTGAGATACTCATTTCTAGTTACTAAAATATGAATTTTTCATTTAAAAATACACGTCTCGAATTACCGGAATGTAAAAGATGCTCATTTCGAATTACCGAATATGAAGAGATACTCCTTTCGAATCACCGGAACATTAACTCACAATTGATTTGTCAAAATATGAACGTGCGTTTCGAAATATTTTTTTTAAATTGTCAAAATGTGAACGTGCATTTGAGATACTCATTTCTAGTTACTAAAATATGAATGTACATTTAAATACACGTCTAATTATTTTGGAATAATTATTCAAATTTTTGCTTAAAAATATAGGCCTACATTCTGGGGTATTTATTTATTAAAATTCTGCATTTATTTAAGTTACCAAAATATAAAAGATGATCATTTTGTTTTGATTGTTTCATGCAAATTTCGTGATTTTTCCATAATTATCAATGTTTTGTTTACGAAACAGATAGAAATAATCATCTGAAATATGCTGGTCGATTAAATTTATATTAATAATTATGTTTACGGAAAAGTAAAAACTTAAATTTCGATATTTTTTTATTTGCAAAAAAAAATTGACATTTTCCTTTTTGCAACTTTCTAAATATCAAATTTTCACTTCATTTCTTCGCTGAATTTAAACTTCCACTAGCAATTTCTGATGATAAATTGGAAAGAAAGGCAATAAGCAAAAGATTGATATTTTTTTTTTTTCAATATTGTCTACTATTTTCTCATCATTTAAACATTCATTTCAATATTTGATTTTTTTTTTTTTATATTCGTTTAGATGGGTTTGTTTGCTGAATAATTATTTCAATATTCGCTTACTTATTTTAGATATTCATCAAGATATATTCTGGTTGTTCGGTTGTGGTATTCATTTTAAAATTTACCTTACTCATAAATGAATATTCAATTTCTGTAATATTTAAATGATTTCAATAAACGAAAATTTTTTAAACAATTCTAATTTTTCAACATTTTGTCTCATTTATTTAAATATCCTACTCACATTTGGCTCATTTTTATTTAAATATTTTTTTTTTAACCATTTGGTCTCGTTTATTTAAAATATTCGTTTCATCATTTTGGCTGGTCTATTTTTTGAATACTACATTTTGGATATTTGATTTGTTCATTTCAATATTTATTTTATTGGTTATATTTAGCATGTTTAATTATTTTTGGATATTTTGTAATTTATTTTTTTGTAACATTGCTAAATATTTTTTTGTATACTTTTTCAGTTTTTCTCTCTTGAATTTACGATTAATTATATAATTTTCCAATTAGAAAATGAATAGCAATTTAATAACTATTTATTTTAACTAATATTTTTTGAGGAATTTTATCAAATTACAATTTATAAATAACAAATGTTAACAGTAGCAAAATGAAAGAAATACCAGAAATAAAAAAAAAAAAATGATTACAATTTTCATTGAATTTTCAATAAAATTATTCATCGATAAATTTGTTAAAAGTGAAATAATTTTCAAATATTTCATTCCATTCGTCATCGATATTAGCGGTTTAAAGCAAATATTCAAATATATAAAAAAAAAAAAAGAAATGAGAAATAAGGAAAGTAGACATGATATGATATGATTAATATTTTTATCATATCTGATTAAATATTTCAATTTCATGTCTTTCCTAATTTACGAAAAATTATCTAAGGCTTATTCACATTACAGTTACGGAGTTGAATTTAGAAGCGTAATTGGTGTACGATCAAAGCAGAGTAGCAAAATGAAAACAATAAAATTTGTGTATGTGTGTGTATATATGTATATGTGTGTGTGTGTGCATGTGCGTATGTCTGTAACCTTCAACCTATTACTTTCCCGTTTTATAGTGATATTTATAATACTTTAAGTAATACATAATATCTCATCTGAAGGATGACAAATGAGAATCAGATTGTTTATCAATGCTTTAAACAACATCCCTCATATAATCATAAAATTGACATTTAAAGAAATGATTTAAAGCAATTTTATATGTCAATTATTTGATTATATTTGAGATATCTATTCTCAAAATATCCAATAATTGCTTTCAATATATTGATATTATAAAATATTTCAATTATTCCAGTATGTCAATTTAATTCTTATTCTATAAAATCTATTCCAATTATTCATTTCATAATTTATTGTTCAAAATTTATTCATACGATAATAAGAGTGAAATCTAAAAATATTCGCTTCATAAATTATTCATTCGATTGATTGAAAAATCTTAGGAATAAGATTAATGAAGAATTCTAGAATATTAATTACTCCAATGAAACTAAAATATCTTTTACTCCACCCAAATATATATTTGTATCTGCGTATATAAATCATTATACACTTACTCATATATATATGCGGACATACACACACACATACACACACACACACATACACACACACATATATACATACATACACATACATAAATATTGCAAATCAAATAACATAAGTAGGTGTCTTTTGATCATTCGATTTTTTTTTTTGTTTGTAAATTATTCGACAATTAATAGCAGCATTTATTTTCATTTTTCATTTGAAATTAATTTATCACTGTTTATTTTATATTTCCAATTTCAAAAAAAAATTTATATTTAGGTATTATTAATATATACATGTAGGCATTTATGTATGCATGTGTATGTGTATGTATGTGTATGGATGTGTATGCGTTTATGTATTGTGTATATGTATGTATGTGTGAATGTATCTGGGTATATGTTTGTGTGTGCGTGTGTGTGTGTGTATGTATGGCCATCCCATTGTTTTGATAGAAAATGATAAATTAATAACTTATATTCAAATTTTATACATGTATGTGTGTGTATGTGTGTCAATGTACATGTATGTTTATGTATTCGAAAAATGTATGCGTATATGTGCATGTATGTATATGTATGTTTATGTATTTGAGAAATTTTTTTTTTTTTTCATCTTTGATGCAAATTTCGTTCATAATTAAATTTGCAAATTTTTAATCAACATTTTTGACAAATATTTTGATTTTTGAGAATTTTTATCAGCAGTTTTAAATATCATTTGATTTGAACAAATACATATATTTATAATGTAAAATTTTTACTATTTGCCAATTTATTGCATGTTACAATGTTATTTGATATTACATTGATAGGAGATGATAAATTGATAGTATATATTCAAATTTATACATAATTTTAAAATATTTTAAAACTACATCCATTTGCAGGTTACAAATGATGTCGCTAAACTATTAGGAAAGATTTTGGAAAAAAAGAAACTTGATACGGGTTCGAATATCAGAAATGAAAATACAAAAATGTTAAAATGAATTTATCAATCGGTTAAAATAATATTTGATTAACAAAGTCGCTTAAGGAATTGAAATGACAAATTTTAAAATTCTGTTAACTTTTTTTTGTTTTAATTTTTCTTTTTTTTTTTTTGAAATGATAAAATATATGTAAAGTATTGCAAATTGATATTTGCTTCTTTAAATTTTTAAAACATAAACAATCTTTTTTTTTTCTGGATGAACTAATTGCATTAGATTGCTTAATGATCTGACATTAATCAACTATTCTGATAATTTTAAAAAATAAGAAAAAAATTGAGTGATATCTATTTTGCTGAATTCTGATATGCTTCGTTGAATCAGTTCATTTTGATTGTTAAAATACTTTTGTTTCTTCTATCATTCAAAAAATTTTTTTTGAATTAATATTGATTGAATCTTAATTTTTTGTTCTTATCACTTCTTTGTTTTATCATTTCAAAATAATTCGAATTTGAAGACTAGTGATTTTGACTTAATTTGATTTTATTCGCTTAAAAAATAGGATTTTTTTCTTGCAAAAATAATGTATATGTAAATATAATTTGAATAAAAAAGAAATTTTCAATTTCTTACATAATTTCTAATTAGAAAATAGCTTGAAAATGAAACAAATTTGCATACAAAAAATTCAAAAATTCATATTACTTTTTAAAAAAAAAATTTTTTTTAATTTATTATGAAACATTTAAATATGATAGGATGAAAATTTTCTTTTGATTATTTTTGCTTACTTTATTTTGCTATTGATTCAATTTTTTTAAATTAATTTTTCATCGTTCAGTTTCTTTCATTTAAAATTTAAAGTTTTATTATTCTAAAATCTATTTAAATGCCCTGACTTTATTATATCTTTTGTATTATTTTATCATTTTTATCATATTATTGTTTCATTTTAATTTCTAACTTAATTCATTATAATTATATTATTTAAGTATTATTATTATTTCAGTATTATCGTACCACTTTTTATTTTGTGTATCAGTCATTATCATTATTTATTTTTATCTTATCATAATTCGTCACATTTTTCTTTATAAATGATGATAATAATTCAATCAGAATAATTTTTTTTAACATAACTATAAACTATTTATCTTATTTTAAGATTAGAATTTATAAATAAAATTTGATTACTTAGCTGTAAAACTTTATCGGTTTATATTTATCTTTTTGTCTAATAGATTAAAAATTTTTTTATTCTTTAATTTTCAGTCTTTTTTTGTATTTTTCTTTTTTTTTCCATTCTATTATATGTTTTTATATTGCATTCTTTATTTTGTTTTATTTCTCTTTTCTTTTTTAAATTTTCAACAAATTTATTCCACATTTTTAGTCGTCATTTTATAATTTAAATAATTTTATTGTTCTCATTCATTTCCGTAGTTTCTTTTTTTTTAAATTCGATTTTTTTTCAGGATGAAATCCTCACAATTAACTGTTTCTATCTTTCTAATATTTTGTCCTGGAGAATTAAGTTGCTATCGGGAAAAATGGGTAAATCTTACGATTATGACATTTAATACTTGGGTTTCTGGTAATAATGTTCAAAATGGAATGAAAAAAATTGTTAATCATATCAAACGGATCGATCCGGATATTGTTGCATTGCAAGTAATTGAATGATATAATTTTGTTTTGCAAAAAATAGATTTGATATTGCAATAATAAAAAATTGATAATATTATTAATGATTAATTATTAAATAATATTTATCAAAAATTTATTACTTAAAATAGAGATAATAAAAAATAAAAATATAAAGAAATATTTTAAATGATAATGATGATGATGATGATGATCGATCGCTTTGATAAGGAATTTCTTTTAAATTTAATTTGCAAAAATTTCAAACTTAACTTACTTCAAGGAAATTCGTGATCGAGAATGCTTGAATCATTTGTTAACAGCAATGGGCAAAAAATGGACAGCTGCTGCATCAACATATTCATATCCTGATACTGCTATCTTAACAAAACATGAAGTTAGATATATATTAATTATTTGATTTCGATCATTAATTATTCAACAAAAAAAAAAAAGAAATGGAAATGAAAAAACGAAAAATATTTTTTTTGAAATTGAAAAAAACGAAAAAATATTTTGAAATTTTTTAAAATAAATCATAACAAATTTAATGTTTCTTTTTTTGTTTTTATTTCACTTTCTAATTTATTCTTATTACTAATTATCTCAAAGAATAAATAAATAAATAAATAAATGAAAAGTGAAAGAACAACAATAAAAGAGACAAATAAAAAAAGAAGTGAAAAAATAAAAATATTTTCTTAAAATTTTTTTTATAAAATTTACAAAGTATTTTTTTTTTTTTGGTTTATCATTGAAGCTTATTAATATGAGCCATTTCTATTCTTATTATTGTCAATTTCATTTTGAAAAAAAAAACCTTTAAAATTTGTCAATTTCATTTTAAAAAAAAAATCTACAATCTTATAAAGTGATATGATAAAATTTGATATTTTAATTTATTTTTCATTTTTATTTCATTTTTTTTTTTTTTGCTTTTGATTATGATGTTTTTTGCATTATTCATTTTTTAGATAATGAATCTATCATTTCATCAAATAAGCCATGGTATGGGTGTTAGAATAAGAATTGATAATGCAAATCGAACAATTCATATATGGAATCTCCATTTAGATTATCAGTTAATGTTAAAAAATTTGCTGAATTATATTTTAATACTATATGATTGCAGCAAGAAAATTGATCATTAATCGTTAAATGTTATGATACAAATGATAAAATTAATGAATATTACACGTGAAGAGAATTAGGATTTGATAGGAATTATCTTATCAAAATTTTTGCAACAATCAGCAGTATCAATTAATAAATCTGATTGATTGCTAATACTATTTTTCATTAATATTCCAAAAATTTATGGCAAATTTTTTTTTTTTTTTTTTTTACAGATCAATATGGTCCATATGCAGCATTTAATAAAATGGTCACAAAAATAGCTCAAATTATGGCTGGTGAAATGGCTGATGGCAAAGGTATTTATTTTTAGATTTTATTTATTAATAGAATGAAATAAAACAATATGTGTATGTGTATGCATATATATTCTTAAAATTTCCTACTAAAGCATAAAAAAAAAAAAAAAAATTTTTCGAAAAATTTCAAAATTATCGAATTTTTTTTTTTTGTAATTTAAAAAAAATTTCATCTTTAATAAAAATATCATCTTTAATAAAAAATAACCAATCATTCATTTAAGTAAATATTTATCATATCTCTTTTCTCTCTTTCTTTTTCACTTTCATTTTTTTCTTTGTTTTTTTTTTTTTTTTTTTTTTTTAGAATATTCTAAGGTTATCATAATTTAATATACAATGAGTAAAATTTATTGCGAAAAAAAAAAAAGTAGTAAAAGTTTAGGTCGTTTCCAGAATATGCGAGAATTACTAATCGATGATTATTTTCAAAGTGCTATTCAAAATTCATTTGTTGAACCATTGATTGTTTGTGGTGATTTTAATTCACCATCACATCTCGATTGGATTAATGAAACAAGGTTAGAATTTTTGGAAGATAAAATTTTCAGAAATTTAAAAAGTTAACTGATTTCAATTTAAGAACAAAAATAACATTCATATATATATGAATTCCCTCGATCGGAATTTCGGTTCATATATACTTTGAATTATTTCAAGTTTACATTTATATAAGCTCAATTTATATTTGTTAATAAAATTAGAAAATTTTAAATATAAATTGCATTTCATTGCGTTAAAAGAAGAAATATAAATAAATAAGAAATGTTTGAATATGAATTATAAAATATGGTAGAAATTAAAATTTCTTTAAATAAATTTTGCGAGCAAAAATTGTCCATAAACTTAATTTCAAATGTACGTACTTTAAATGAATTTTCTTCGTTATTTTCAAAAAATATTCATTTTTAGTTTTCTTCATGGTAATTGGCAATTTCAATGGCCAGCAACGAAAATGTTGCAAAATGAAGCTGCAATGAAAGATTCTTATCGAGAATTACATCCACATATTCTTGAAAATCCAGGTCTGTTTTGCTTTAACAAAAAAAAAAATAAAAAACTCTCCATTTAAAATTCAAATTTTTATAATATCTATAATTAACAAATTGTTCCTTCGACTTGAAATTTTCTCTATGAAGAGATAATTAGAAAAATATTTGATAGAATAATCTGATAATCAAAAAAAAAAACACAAATTCTGATTATCTCTTACAAAGTGTCCACTAAATTCTCGATTATCTATTACAAAGTGTGATCATTGAAAAATTTTTTAAAAATAAAATTTTCATATAATCAGGAATAACATGGTCAACAGTGGAAAAAATGAGTAGTAGTGGTTGGAGTTGGACGATACCAGAACCACAAGATCGAATTGATTTTATATTTTATCGTAGTCCACTACTGTTTCCAATTGAATCGTATACATATCAGGGTCATGCAACTGTTTATCCTAAACCATTCCATTGGAAAAATGATTATCCATCTGATCATTTTGCTGTTATCACTACTTTTCTTTTAACATAACTTTTACAAATTCTTTGAGTTTATCAATGATTTGATAAGGTTGCAAAATATAGTCCATTTATTATTGATTTTTTTTTTTTTTTTCTAGATTTTACTCCCATTTTTTTTTTATTTTAATGCAACTTCAATTAAAATTAAAAAAAAAGAGATGATTTCCATTAGGTTCAAAATTATTAGTTATAGTTACTGAATAAAGGTATCTTGTTATCGATAAATAATGAAATATTTAAAAATCAATTCTTATATTTATCGTCAACAAAAAAAAACAACTGAATTATCCAGCAAAGTAAAGAATAATATCAAAAACTTTTGCACCCGAAAGTTCAAAAACAAAGAAAAAAAAACAAAAAAAAAAAAAATTAAATCAGGTTCGTTCAATACGCCTATATTCAGCATATGTTATATAACCATCATCATCGATATCCAAATTTTTTAATGTTGCTGATACCATATCTTCCAAATCTGTTTCGGAAATTTGTTCATCTTTATTCTCTGAAATCAATTCTTGAATTTATATACAAATTTATACGAATAAATAAACTTAAATGAAATAATCAACATATTCCTAATCTCTATATATTATTAATTTTTCAAAAACTTTCTATTTTATAAAAGAATAAAATCGATAGAATTCTAATTTTATTGAAATAAAAATGTTACAAATTATTCCAAAAACTTTGACCTTTTCAATGAGAAATGTTTTCTGATAATCATTATAATTTCTTAAAACTAAATATTTGAAACTATTTTCATAGTATTCTTATTTTTTTTTTTTTAATTTTCATACTATTTTCATACTATTCTTATTCTAATTATTCTAATTGATTAATGATGAAAAATGAAAAAATAAAATACAATTAACCATTGATTTCTTCATGTAAATGAGTTAATCCTTTTATAAGCTCGACACCATCAATTTTACCATCTTTATTTAAATCATGCATTCGAAAATAGTGAAAAGTTTCCAAATCCTTATTCAATAATACTTTGTTAATGTCTATTTTCTCCTTCAAATGTTGTTTAATATGTCTAAAAATATTCAATGAAATTGTATGTAACACTATTTGCAAAAAAATTAGATTATTTTTCATTGATACATTGTAATAATTTTAAATTATTTAAAAGATAAATTTAAGAAATATTTGAATCAAGAGAAATGAAAATATACCAAAATATCAATAATATATCAAATTATAAATCAGTACAATTAATATCATTAGCAGAATACATATCAGATCATTTGTTATTTTCTCGATGATGAAATTACATATATGAAAATCAAAAGTAATCAAATCACTAAATGATTATGCATAAATTCTCTATGATTTTAGAATAATTTTTTGCAGTAATAAATGAACTTAATAAAGATATTTAGCAAATACTGAATAATTTCAAAAAATAAATGCACACTTACGCTATATCGTGTACAGCATTTTTTTCACCAAATTTCACTGCCACTAAAAATAATTTAATAAAAAAAAAAATTATTACTACAAAATACGCATATTAATTTGATTTGATAAAAATTTAATTTGATAATGAAATGTAAAACACATGTGATTAATTGGTGCTAATTAATTTGATTTGATAACAATTTAATTTGATAACGAAAATGTAGGAACATGTAATTAATTAATGTTTTACAGCGAAAAAAAAATGCTAAAAAAAAAGTAGTTTGTTGTTAAATTGCAAAAGTATATGAAAATGTTAAAATTGTTTATAAATTTACAACAGGTAAAGTTAATAGGAAAAAATATACATACTAAAATATTAACTTTATATTCTCTTTTTCTTTTCATATTTCAATTCTGCTAGTTTTTTATTTCTCTTTTTTTTTGCTGTAACTATCATCAATAATAGAAATATGAGAAAAAAACAACAGCATAGTATTTTTTAAAATAACAAACCTGGTTGTAATGGAGAAGTTTTTGAATTGTTTAATTTCGAAATTTTATCAGCATTTCCAAATGATGGTAAAATTTGCATAATAATAATGATAAATTGTAACATGACGGTATGTGAAATCGAATGATGATGATGACTGTAATGATGATGATAATAATAATAATAATGATGATGATAGTGGTGATGATGATGGTGTAGCATAGCTGCCAAAAATAACATTAATGAATCAATAAATTTGATAATCGATAATCTATCTCACTCACAAAATGAAAAATTATGACAGCAAATAACAACAAAAGTAGTATTTAACAAAAAGCCATCGCCATCATCATCATCATCATCTTATCATTGCTATATTGATGATAAGAAGAGTGTTTCTGAGAAGCTTAAAATGGAATCATGTGATTAAGATGTAATGATATTTATAAACAATTTTTCGTTCAAGACTATATATTCGCTAATGAAAGTATATGAAATTTGAAAAAAAAAAAAAACGATAACGATAATTAATAGTAATAGTAATGATGATAATAATGGCAATAATAATGATAATGATAATAATAATGGTTCACTAATGAAAGTGTATGAAATTAGAAAAAAAAACGATAATGATAATTAATAGTAATGATGATAATAATTGATAATAATAATAATAACAATAATAATAGTAACAATAATAATAATAATAACGATAATAATAACGATAATAATAATGATAACAATAGCATTAATATAATCAATTATTTATTTTTTTAATGTTTTACTTATCATTATGATTATCATTATGAACAAAAGTTTCAGAAGTTTACTCGATATTTCATATATTATAATGAGAATTCACGCATATCAAAATATTTTGCCTATTTATTATTATTGGCTAGACTATGAGCAGATGTTTAGCTAATATTCTAATGATAATACAGTGATATTTCTTCACACATTTCTATTACCCATCACTACCCATATCTATTTACCCATCGCTACGGATAAAGTATCTATTTACCCATCGCTACGGATAAGTATCGATAGAGAGAGAGAAATTCTAAAGTTCGTGTTATTTTTTATCAACTTAATTAATTGCATATAAATGAAATGATAAAAATGATGAAATTATTTCAATAATCATTTCAATGAATTTCTCATTTAAAAATTTCTCGAATAAATTTTATATTTAAATTTCAAAAAAAAAAGAAATTATTAAATTACACAAAAAAATTCATTTCAAAAATTTTATATAAAAAAAACAATAGTTGTATAAAAGATGTAATTTTAAATTAGCTTTATAATAATTTTAAGCTCAATTTTTTTGATATTTCCATTAAATCAAAAATAATTTCAGATTTAATTTAAAATTCTTCAAACCCTATCAATTAAATTTTAAGTTAAAAATTTGTCGAATAAATTTTCAAATTTTAAATTTAATTTTGCAAAAAAAAAAAAAACAAACAAACAAACAAACTGACTATCAAACATGATTGAAAATAGGAATCGAATCTTTGAAATGAATTTTTTTTGTGTAATTTAATGAATTTTTTTTTTGAAATAAATTTTCAAATTTTAAAATTTTAATTTAACCAAAGAAAAGAAACAATAAATGATAGCTTTGAAATGAGAGAGCATTTAGCAAATTTGAAAATGAAACTAAAATTTTAAATTTAAAAATTTAAATAAAATTAGCATATCAGAAAAAAAAAGCTCGATGGCTAAAATGGAAGATTCTGGAACATTCCGGAAACGAAAATTTAAAATGGCGCGAAAATAAATAACAATTATTTACAAATTATCGAAAATCATTTCGCGGTAAAATTTCACTTTTTGACTAGGAGGATCGATGTTTTGCTCTTCATTTTTTAAATGAAAATTTCATTTCCGTTTTTTTTCCCCTCTTTTTTTGGAATTTTCGTGAAATTTTAAAACAATCTTCAACGATTTATCATCTTTTATGTTTGAATTTTTCGAATTGAATTAATTAATTAAATATTCGAAATTGAAAGTAAAAATTGAAATTTGAATTTGAAAACTGCTAGAATATGAAATGACATTTAGATTTAAAATGAGCGAGGAGAGAAATAAGTAAAATATTTTTGCAAATTTTTGCAAAAATAAATTTAAATATGGAAATTTTTTTATTGCACAATTTTTGCTCAAAAAAAAAAAATTTGATTTTAATTAAATTTGAAATTGATAAAACAATGCATTCGATATGATGACATACTTTTGTTGATAATTTTTTATCGTCAAATTTCGTTTCGTAAAATGCTTGCAAAGTATCTGTCAAAAATTAATTTCGAATTAAATTTTTTTTCTTTTCGAAATTTTGTTTGAAAATTGAATTTGTAATTGTTCGAAAAAGAAATGAAGGAAAAAACCAACGGATTCTGATCAATTATATAAGATGAAATTCCATTGAAAATTAATTCTACATTAGCTAAAAGTATTCAAAAAGTATTGGCTTTTTTATAAAATTTTAAAGGACAAATTTCGAAATTATTTAAAAAATATCCAAAGAAACAATGTATATTAATAAATTTGTACCACAAAAATATATTCAAAAATTGTTAATAAAATTTTCGGAAAAATTCATAAAATATCAAGTTTCAATTATTTTTTTTTTTTTTAGAAAAGATTTCAATTTATATGTTTTGCAGATGTCAGTTAAAGTTTTATCGTTGCATTATAATCGAAATAAACTTGGCGCAGCATGTTATGATCAAGAAACCGAGACAATATTTGTATTAACCGATTTGTTAGAGGATGAGCATGATTTCCGGATGACACATTCTTGTAAGTTTCCTGAAAACTTTAATTAATTTTTTTTTTTTTAAATTTTAGGATAGCTCAAAATATGTGCTTAAAATAGATAATTATTATTTTCGGGCAATATTTTTTGTTCAATTTTGCATTCATTGTTTTAGTTTTTCAATCATTATTACATTTTAAATTAATTCCTTTCTTAATGTATTGAATTTTGAATTGTTGGAAATGTTCAAAAATAATTGGATTTTCGAGGAATTTTCAAACATGCTATTTTTAGGTTGCAAAAAATGATAAGAAAACATTGACCTCAATTAAATTGTGCTAGAAATTCATGAAATTTCTGAAATTGATAATTGTTTAACAAAGACTGTTTCTAATATGATCATATTCTGTGAAAGTGAAAAAAAAATTATAGGAAGTTGTAATTTTCCAGATTTACTTATTAAAATTAGGATAAAAATGGAAATAAATTCAATTTTCAAATAGATGATTATGATTTTTAAATGAATGGTTATGGATTTAATGCTCGAAACTATTGTCTTAGAAGTTTCGTAAGTCACTATATTTGATAATTTTTTGTTAGCTATTTTATTTGGAATATAAATTGTAATCCGTAAAATTTTTTGGGAGCGATTCTTTTGGAAAATTTCATTATTTTTAAATGCATGAATTAATCTAATTTTTTTTTAAATTTATTTATAGTGCTGTTGCAATTAGAACCAACAATTGTGATTGTTAGTAAAAAGCAAGATGTTAATCTTCTCGCCGAACTTAACAAATCATGTATGTCTTAAAATTAGATTAAAATTCATGAATTTAATAAATTTATATAATTTAGCGATTTGGTATAAATTTTCTTGATCAGTCGAATATTCTTTCCTTGTCTGTTTATAATTTAATGAACTATGATAAATACAATAGGGATTAAATTGTTATAAAAGTATTTTTGTGTATTGATTGTTTTTAAAAGGTTTTGGTGAGGGAAACAATATCGAAGTATCGGATAAAGTTACCGAAAAGCGAGATGAAGAAATTGAACAGAATGCTACGGTAAATAAAGAAGGAATTGATGATCAAGATAAGAGTGTTGATGAAAGTGATGATGAAGCACAAGAAAAATCTATAATTGCACTACATTTGATGCCAAGTGTTGCTTATAGTTCGTTTTTTTTTTAAAAATTTATAAATGAATTATTGTAATTATCAGTATTGTTACCTGACCAATTAATAGCTAATTATTTACAAAGTTTTATCCAAATATTTTGATTATTTGAATGAGTTTCTGACTGATATATCTTCAGATTTTGAAGATGCTAAGAAACGTATTTTGCCACTTTTTGAATCTATGAATTCTACTAAAGAAGAGAATAATCTTCGGCTAGCATTTCGAATAGATTTGACAGCAACAAATATGGTTAGTTAATTAAAAATTTATTGCTTAATTTTATGGATTGATAATATTCAGAAAAAGTAAATGCTGAATCCATGTCTAATATATTATTTTGCATTTCAGTTACTCTTATCGAATAATTATTTAAAGGATATTATAATAATACATGAATCTATTTGCTTATTTTATTACTTCATATCAGTAAGAAGAACACTATATTTCCTTATAATTTTCAATTTTCTAATTTTTAGATTTCTGCTTTTGGTGCTCTATTGAAATATTTGGATGCAGTACGATTAGGTGTAGAATTTGAAGATATCAATACGAAAACACCCATCAGATCAATTAATACGATTATTTTGTTTGTCTCATTTTAGATTGGGAATTTATTAAATAATTTTCAAAAATATTTTGAAAATGCAATATAAGCTATTTCTAGAGAGAAAATAGTGCAAGTGGATGACAATTCCAAGCGTGCCTTGCAAATTTTCCAGGATGATCTATATCCATCAGCCTGTAAAACATATGCAGCTGGTGGTGCTCGTGAAAGGATCAGTTTGTTTCGTATGTGTAATCGATGTCAATCTAAAAGCGGGGAGGCTCTACTTCGGTATTTTTTCGTCTTCACAGTAAAATTTAAAAAAAAAAGAAAATTTCAGAAAAAGAAATATTTCTAAGACATATACGAAATTTTTCAATCCTTAGTTAGTGATTATTGTTAAGTTATGGTTAAAAGACTTCAATTACTGCTTAAAAATTAGCACTGTATTCTCGTAATCTCAAATACAAGTGTTTTGTAATGTAATAATGAATCTATTTACATAATATAAATCTTCTCATACTAATGAAATCAAATATTTTGGAGAAAATTGGAAATTATCGCTTCTGAAATTCACAGGAATGTTTTCCTGTGAATTTGGATTAATACTATGAATTTAATTAAGCTTTCTTAATAAGTTTTGAAAAATATCAGACATTTTTCTATAAAAAAATTAAAAAAAATTTTCTTTAGGCGTTGGTTCGAACGGCCGACAACAAATCGAGAAATGTTAACGAATCGTGTAACAGCCATCCATTATTTCGTGCAGGACTGTAATCTTGATGCGGCTGATTTCATACGAATAAAATTAAAGAAAATTTGCATTTTAAAAGTATGCTATGTTTTTTTCTCTGTATTTTTTTCGCTATTTTTAAAATCAACAACTGCAAAATTTAGCAATGGCTTTAAAAAGATTGTTAAAAATCCAGTTCTAAATATTTTCCTGAAAGATTAATATCGGATTCCATTTGGCATACAATCGCATATAGTCAAAAGATATAAACTTTTTACTTAATATTGATGCTTATTTCATAATTTAATTCAAAATATCAATGCATTGAATTTATATCACATGATACCAATATTATTTTAGGGAATTCTCAAACGAGTGAAATCACAACGTTTATCATTAAATGATTGGCGAAATCTTTATATGGTTCCATTTATTATTTGTCTTACTTTTTGAAAAAAACAAGAAAAAATTGAAGTACAATTAACATTGATTTTTAGTGTATATCTTTAATTGTTTCAAAATTTCTACTGTTGTGAACATTGAAAAATTATCACAAATAACATGATGATTTTATAACATTCATTTTTATCTAGAAGAAAAGATGTAATAATAAATAATGGCATATAACAGTAATTGGTAGTCATATTTTGTTGAAATAATGATGAATCAACAGAAAAATTTTCACTATTATTTTTTCAATTTGCTCTTTTATCATTCGTACCTTGTCTCTCTTCAACTACATACGACGATCATAGTGCTATTTCATGAATGATTACAGTAGGATAGTTTAAAGAAAGTTTGGGAAACCGAAAGATAGTATAAATTTTTAATAGTAATGATTTATACCTTTAAAGCAATTTTTTAGCACGATTTAAAAAAATGAAAATTCCAAATGTGTCATTAATATTCTAAATTCATATGAGTTATCACTAAAATTTATCCAAAATGTAATTGATATTTCACTTTTAAAGACGTGTAATATAGCACAACAAATTCTGGAATATATCAAAATCCAAGAAATGAAACTTGCTTTATTTGGTGATGAAATGACAAGTGTTAGCAAAGATATTGCTCGAATTACAGCAGTCATCTTTGAAGTTGTATGTTTATCCTTTTTTATTTGGGAAATATCTGCTGTCTGTTATAATAAGGAGAAGGAGTGCAGTCCAAACTGTGCAAATAGGAATGAATCATGAAATATATCAAAAGATATAATTAGACAAGTTTTGTTTGAGTAATGAAGTTGAATGTTTATATAAATAATTTTGCATGAAATATTAATTATCGTATATATAAATAATAATTTTTTGAAATAATTCGCTTATATTTTTTTTAACAGATCAATTTTTCGGAATCATTTATGGAAAATCGATTTGTCGTAAATGCAAATGTTGATGAGAATTTGGATCAGTGTAAAGTGTTGCTTTACGAATCTATAAAGACAAAATCATTGATAATAATTTTTTGATCTAAAAATGCCTAATTTTTTTCCTTATTATTGTTGTTCTCAAATTCATTTTTCGGATAATTTAGAGAAAAGCTTAGAGATATTATCAATGATTAAGGTCTCAATATGTTTTTGATAAAGAATCGTAATTTTCAGTGAAGGAATTATACGCATCATTACCCAAAACATTGACACGCATTGCAAGAATGGAAGCTATAACTTGAGTAGAAATATTTTTACTTATTTTTTTCTATGAAACAAAAAATTATGAAAGTATGGTGAATTGTAACGAAAAAATTAGAAAAATTTTGAAAAATTGTAAAAAAAATTCATATCGAATAAGCATTTTTTTTTTCAGATGTACCATCATCCGTATGTTATATACCGATGTTGGTTATTTGTTAGTAGTACCAAAAAATACAGTGTTTCCATCATCTATTCGAAATGAAATTGAACTTTTGTATGAGACGGAAAATGCAATGCACGTAAAAAATGAACGGATGCGTAAACTTGATCGAGAAATTGGTGATATAAAAATGGAAATAATTGATATTGAAACAAATGCAATGCTAAAGTTTGTTTACTTTCTAAATTTTCAATTCTAGAAACTTATCCGAAAATCAAAAATGAGGGATATTTTCACTACATGAATAACTTCAAAATCAATCAGCAAGTTAGGCATAATTCTTATGTATTTTACTTTTATGCTATTTTATATTCTAAATTACTTGTAACTGAAAAGATATTAAAATTCATTACTCTATCAGTGAAAAGAAAGAACCAAAGAATTTCGAAAAATTATGAGAAAATTTATATTGAAGATATCACGAAGCTTGAAATTTATCGTTAACTGATTTTATTTTTCATTTTTAGCTTTGAAATTTTTCACGAGTTTATTTATCTTTAGATTGCCTAGCTGGTTTTTCCTTCTTATTAATTTTGATTGTATAATTAACGTTATGTACCGTTATGTGATTCTGCTGATGAATGAATTTCAAAATCATTATTTTAGGTTGAAACAATTAGTTTGCCAATATGATAAAGCTATCCGTCATGCAATTCATATTTGTGCTACGTTAGATTGCGTCATTTCACTTGCATTAACAGCTCGTGAATATAATTGGCATTGTCCACGTTACGTCGATGAATCTGTGATTGATGTAGATGATGGACGGCATGCTATTACAGAATTGTTATCGACGAGTAAATTCGTTCCGAATTCAATTCGGTTATCAGTTTAATAAATTTGAAAATTTCAACAATTTGGATAGCTGCAATCGATTTGTGATAGACTGACAAACTATATTAAATCGCTTATTGAAGAATAATATATTTTCAAATGCTATGCATCATTTCACATTTCATTACGAGTCTTACCTTAATTAGCGGCTCCATTTCATTTTTTTTTTGCATAGTTCTTTCCACAATTTTTTTTGCACAGAAAAGTTCTTTCCACAATTTTTTTTGCACAGAAAAAATAATATTATTCTTTGCAAAGAAATTTCCACAAAAAGAGTTGAAATTATACTAGCTTAATTTTGATAAAAAACAAGGAAAATGTATTTTTTTGCAGTTCTGGAGGTGCGCAAACAAAAGTAAAAGTTCTAATGGGACCAAATGCATCGGGTAAAAGTGTTTACCTGAAACAGGTACATGATTTCAGGG
Organism: Dirofilaria repens; assembly: GCA_008729115.1. NCBI lineage: Eukaryota > Metazoa > Nematoda > Chromadorea > Rhabditida > Onchocercidae > Dirofilaria > Dirofilaria repens. Next base: position 59,142 of record SNRZ01000153.1, read on the forward strand.
AAATATAAATATTAAATTTCATGAAGTTGAATAATCAATGTCGATTTACATTATTCAATATAAGGTAAAGTAAACGTAAGTCTTGCATTACTTCTGGATAATATTTTGGTTATAAATACGAGCATAAATATTATTTTTTAATAGCCTATCATTAAGGATCATTTTATTAAAGTTTCTCTAATAACAGATAAAAGGCATCTTGAATGGCACCTAAACTAAATAACAATCGAAAATAAATTAATAAATTGAATACAGATTGGAATTATTGTATTTCTTGCACATATTGGAAGTTTTGTACCAGCAAAAAGTGCAATTATTGGACCAGTGGATCGTATCATTACACGAATGCATACATTGGATTGCGTATTGGATGGAATGTCGACATTTGCGACCGATTTGTCGCAGGTTATTTATTGAACCATATCGTCACTTGATTATTTAATTGCGTTGAACTGAATAGAAAATTGTATAATTTAAAATTAATTTTGAATTTTTTAAAGTAGATCAAAAAACACATGGGAATTAAACTTGACATTTTGGAAGCAAATAAAATTCGAAATATTGTAAAAGCAATAATATACGATTCCTTTTAAAATTCCAGATGGCTGTTGCTTTACAATGCGGAACTGGGAATTCGCTCATTTTGATCGATGAATTCGGTAGAGGCACTGTTATGGTATCTGAATTTTAATTATTAAGATTCTGCTATAAAGATTTTCTTTCCTTTGGATAAATGAAATCACTCGTATGCACGAGCTTATTTGTTGAAAGACAAAACATTTCCATGTTAATGTAATGGTATAATATTTTTCAGGAAGCAGGATTCTCTTTGCTGACATCATCATTGAATTATTGGATTCGGAAAGGAAAAACTGATTGTCCACATATTTTCGCTGTATCTCACTTCCATTCACTAATTGATCATATCGTTAAGGATGATAGCTTATTATCATTCTTGGTATTTAAACAAGATTTTAGAATTTTAAAAACATTAATTGGAAATATTCGAAAATAAGAATTCTATTAACGAAAATTATTGTTGGGTGCTAAAAATCAAAAGTTTTATAGAATTTTTTTAAAAGCTTAATGCTATTTGCTCAATGAATGAATATTAAATTTTTTTTGTGGGATGAAGATGTTGTGAGATCATTCTGAAATTAGAAAAAGATATTCCAAATGGAGATATCAGCTACAATTTGCATATTTATTTAACTATTTGAATCGAATGAATGAAAATGAAAGTGCAAATGATTAAATCCAAAATTTTTTCTGATGTTTAAGATCTATTTCTGTAGACAATGGATGTAATATTAAACGATGGAAATTTCAATTTCCAATACAAACTTGTTGATGGTTTTATTGATTGTTTCTTATGCTTCATATATTGCATCGAAAGTGGGTATTGATAGTGAAATTATAAAACGCGCTAATCAGGTCTTTTTTAAAAAGTTATTTGCACTGTGCGATTTTTATAAATTATTGAAAAGCAACATAAATGTGATTTAAATTAATTAGTTTTAGATTCATCAATGCTTGAAATGCAATACACCCATAGATCCTTTGGATGACGATGGAGAATTGTATTTCAAAATTGAACCTTTATTAGATAATTTGAAGAACATTGATTTTACCGTGGATTTCAAAGGTACTATGCCTTTTGAATTTATAAATTTTCATGATTATTTAAATATTTAATTTTTTTCCTGTCTTAATTTTCAATTAATGCTGTGATTTATTCATTAATGAATTGTCAGTAATTGTATGAAAATAGTGTTATGTAAAAAGTTGAAGCATATTTTATTTACATTTTGATATATTATAGTTTACGCCGAAAAGCATTGACAAATACCAGCAGATATGCATTCTATAAATCAAATACTAGCAGATGTGGAGTCTAAATCAGAAATTAATACCAAAATACTATATCGAATGAGGTCTAAAAGTATATGCATAAACACCAAAACTACAGGGAAATATATACAAAGAAAAAATGTTTATTGTTTTTAGATTTTTTAAAAGTTATGACCGAATTACTGCTACCAAACGAAGAACAAGACGTAGCAATAATGGAAAAGAAGAATGAAAGTGATGTTATTAAGATAAACATTGATGATAGCATTAATACAGAAGAAGAACAGATCGATTTAGCACGAAGCGACAATATGATAATAAAGTCAGGGTAATACGTTAGAAAATAAGCAAGAATCTTTTTATTGATATTAAAATAATTTTATACAGCTAAAGCGATCTAACGTCAATATAATTTAATGTTTCTGATTGAAAATCAATCTGCTTTCAGATGATTACGGAATATTATAAAAAAATTCTGCTATGCTATAAAACATATTTTTTATCTCTTTAATAAGAGAAAATCTATAGCAAATTTTACTGTTTTGATATATGATTGATTTTAAAGAATTGCATTTAGAATTTTTTTATACATAAAGTACGGTTTTAGATTACACAATGTAAAAAATTTCATTTCAAGTTTTTTTATTCAAAATAACACTTTCTTTTTGCATGATGTCCCTTGCTATAAATTTTATCCGTCTTTTTTTAATTTCAAAATTTTGACTGCATTATAGATGAGTTATTGAAAATTTTAAATATTAATATATTAAAATGAATTAAAAAGTTTTTTGATTGAAAATTTCAATTTTTAGCGAATCTTATGGATCCACTTCTGGAGTATTACAAAAATTAGAAAATCCAGCAGTAATTTCCACGCATCTGCAAGTTGAATCAACAAGGAATGATAGTACATCAAATGTGCTTGAATCGATTCTGAATATTACTGGAAGATCATCAATAATGAAGAAGACGCAATTTGAATATGCAAGTTTAATTTCTTAAAGATTAAATTAGAATAATTTTTATTTAACCATTGCCTTAAGCATCAAAATGGTAAAACTAAGACTCGTCGAGAGATTCAAAACTATTCGTGGCTTGTATAATATGGATTAAAATTGATTTATTATAAATGTGCCCTATCCTACTAATGTCCAATCAATAAAACACCAAAATGCAGACAAAGCAACTTCTATATTAATGATGATTGAAAGTTCGTTAGTTAATTGAGTAATTTTCATAAAGAATTTAGATTCTAATTTCTTCTAATGAATTTAACAAGAAAACAAATAACATTATTCAAATTTTAACTTTGTAATATGAAAATTTTCAGTCATCAAAATCATCACGCAATGTCTCTTTCCTGAGTCCTGTAGCGGATGTTCAAAATTTCGAAATATTTCGTAAGTGATATTTTCCGATCGAATTTTAATCTCTTCAGTTCCATTCTAATTAGCTTTATATTGAATTTCACAGCAATTTTTGAATTATGAGAAACTCAGTTACTAGAAATGAATCACAGATGAAATAATATGCCAATCGGCATGGATGCAATTTAGCAAAGGAAATTTGAGGAAATTTATTTTTAATATTTTCGCAAAATGAACATTTGGATAAAACTTTTGCTTTTAGAGCAGATTGTGAAACGAAATTAGCTAGTGAAAGCTAGAAATTTTCGTGCTGCAATGCTATATATTCGCAGTGATCTTTATCGCTAACTTCAATAAAATAAAAGAATAATCATACTTCTATCTTTAATGTTGTCGATAGCCAACATAATGTGTTATTAATCCACATCATTCAACAATATTCATAATCTTCGGATCTATAGACATTTATTAATGGCGCTTCTGCATAAATTTTTTAACCCAGTCAATAACATTCAATATCAATATGTTACAATGATTTTGCCTGCATTTTTTGAAAAAAGAACAAAAAGAAGAGGAACTATTAAATGTTGGAAAAACCAGAATTTTTTTTTTTTGATCTTCACTTTAGAATCATTTCTCGCTTTCATCTTTTATTTTTATCAGAAAAAAGAGAAAATATATTTCCTATTGGGAAACATATTTATACCTGAATTTTCTTTTATTGGTGTTTGTTTTGTTGCAAAATCTCTTCAATCTTATTGTAATTTTACTTTTTCTTGCATGAATATAAAAAATTTTACACTGACAACTCGCATACAAATCTTTAATCGATTACAAGAAATCGTACTACATTTTTCAAGGCTATAATTAATATATGCATTATCAATAAATGAATCAAATAAGATTATAGTGCAATCTAGGCAGGAAATGTTCATTTTGGAAAGGCTTTCATACTCCTCTTTTCATAATTCATTTTTCGGAGTTTCGTTTTTGTCAGATTCACATGAAAAAAGACAATATCATTTACCAAATATCAGAGTTACTAATTTGTAAGAAAATTCATAAAAGGAATTTTTTCCGTTAATTATGATATTGTCTTTTTCAATAAATCTCTGAATCCCTAATGCAACGAATACATTCAGAAGATTCTATCCTGACGATAAATTTACAGAACAGAAAAAAAGAAATCAACACATTCGATATCTAAAGTTGCGAAAAAAAAAAAAAAATATACATTCATAGATTAAGAAAGATTAAAATGATTTATAGCTTTATCAGCCAAGTCTATAGCATCGGAATTTCTCTTATCGACAATCTCAACTTGCTCATCATCATCACAAAGATAATATTTTTCCATGATTGCGCATGCTTTAAAAAATATTTCCGTATTCGTACTTCTAAAAGAATGATTATTTGAAATAATTTAAAGAAGATAATCTTATATGATATGATAAAAAAAAGAAAACAAAAAGTAGAGGCCAAAAATCCCAAACTAATCAATTTTACTCCCTAGTAATGTATATAGATTGGTGAACATTTCTTTAAAGTGTATGAAGATCGGTTCATATCAGTGAGATAAAAAGTATTTTTTGCAACATTTTTATCATTAAAAGCTTAACTTACAACATCAAAAATTCCAACTTATCGATCACATTTAATTCTTCCAGCATCACAGGGTAAGGATTTTTGCCATTAACTGCAAAGTGAATAATTAATAGCACATAAATATAGAAAAATAAAAAAAAATTAACATTTCTAAATCATTAAGGCAATTATCAGAGCTGTCTTTCCCTTGCTAGCGATATAGTTGACAAACGTATCAATCAATCATCACTCTAGCCAACTCACAATAATTCGTTATCAAAATATTCACTAATCTTAACTGTCAATTTTAAGTTTTAGTTACAGTCACATTTAAATCATTTTTAACTTTATAAATATTCTTTGTTAAGTAATTTGTTAATACAATAAAAATTATTTTTTTGTTTTCAATTAACTTTAATCTAACCGAGAATCACAGATGATGACTTTAAAAAATCCCACTTTTTTTTTTGGAAATGTTTTATATCAATCCGATTGAAAATTGATAAGCAAAATATATAAATGTTCGCTAAAATATACTAAAATTTAAAATAAAGCTTAGCCATGCTTAATGATAAATCCCATTTTATATCTTTTTAAATAACAATTGAGACTACTATAATGTAGTAATAACAAAGGTACAGAAACATTCACATACCTGTAAAGAAAAGTAAACAGAGAAGTGAGCATAAGATTAGTTTAACAATTGAACATATTTACCTCTATAACTTTCACCACATTCCAAAATCCCAGCTAATGTTTTCAGTACTACGAGAACAACACTGGAATCCATGACCGTAAGCATATCACTAAGAGGTGTAAGAGCACCTTCATCCACAATTCTCGTTATATGTTCTTTGCTACCTCCAGTAACTATATTAGCAATAACCCAACATGCCTAGAAAGAATTCCACTTCGTTCTAATTTTAATAATCAATTAAAACTAAAAAAATTTTCATAATATTTTCATTTCCTTAAAATCTTACAACAATCAGCTACAATATGAAAGGGAAATCATTTTAATAGTCTTTCTAACCTGTATTTTTTTTTTTTTTTTTTGGAAATATAATGGCAAAAAGTTAGCGAATTAAAATGAAACAAATAATCTTAAATCAAAATAAATCAGAAATTTTCCATATTTTCATCTAAATAATGCAAAATTTGCGCCTTTTTTTGAAGCGTCTATTTTTATAAAGAATTATTTGAAAAATTATTTGATATAAAGAAAGATAAAATCCTTATACAAATGAAAAGTTACTTCGGAACGAATTTGGAATGTCTCCGTTTTCAAAATTTGTATCAAAGACGGAATTATACCAGCATCAAAAATGGTCTGTATCTGTGAACATGTACCAGCAGCAATATTTGATAATACCCAGCATACTTCACGCTTCGTTTTTTGATCACCGTCTAATAATAGACGATGAATGTTGTTTAACGCATTCGTACAGCTTACAACATCTTTAATTATAATATTATATTTATTATCAAATATCAAAAATATTCAAAATTTCAGTATGATATTATCAATATTTTTCGCATAAAATTATGTACTGGACATAATCTTAATATCTATCTAATGAATAAATCATTTGATCATATAAACATGATCAAGCTTTTTAAGATCAAATTATTGCTTATTGAAAATTTTAAAACAAAAATTTACATATATTTTTTATGGCTAGAGAAATCAAGCAAAAATTAAAATCAACAGGAATCATAATAAGTTCAGACTTACTCTGTGTTTGCTCATCATCTCCAGATACAATATTTCCAATTGCTAGTAATGCTGCTAGTGATATTTTCGAATTGGGATTTCCCATATGCTCTACCAAACACTCAATGGTATTGGCTTCAGAATATATTTATAAGAACTTTCTGGAACAGCATCAAGTAAGCGACTAAATGCACGACATGCATCTGATATGATTAATGTATCATTACTGTATAAAGCTTCATTGAATAGTGGCAACAACATTGAGATCTGCAATTCATCTATTGTTTTAAAATATTTAAGCATATGCAAATACTTTCAATTATAACAAAAAAAAATGATTAAAGTATTATAAAAAAAAAAAGTAAATAATTAAAACTATTGCCATAAGAAACAATTCCTCAATTTGTTTATTCAATTTGGCTTATATTATTTTATTACGAAATGGAAAAAAAAAGATCTTTCGTTTTTAACAAATAATGTCTCAATTCCGGAGATATAAAGCTAAAATGTCAAAATATATCACATCTCAATAAACTGTGAATGATGAAATTCGGGATGAAAAAAAACTTGCTTGGTATAACTAAACTTATAAAACTTATAATTCAAAATGATTCTTATTTGAACCTATATTAACCTTTTCGAGATCTACAGGTGGCTCTTTTCCACGACATAAATTCGAAGCAGCCCAGACAGCACATCGCGCTTCCATCAGTGTCATACTATAAAAAAAATGAAACTTCATCGAAATAATTGAAAAATCAAGATAACAATAGAAAACAAAAATTTTGCACAATTTTATAAAACTTACCCATCCGGAATCATTGTCATTCTCTGAGCCATACCATATTCAATGCATAGATCTCTGTATTCACAACATTCAGCGGCTATATTTCCTAATGCAAATAATGTTAGCTCACGTAATTCACGATCTGGATTACTGCAAATATTTAATAATTCAAGTAATATTTCAGTAAACTGGTCACTAACATGAAAAAATCACAACACCACGCTAATAAGATAAAAAATTTAAAAAAAAACTTTTAAACATTATTTAAAAATAAAAAAAAAGAAAGTCACTACCCAATCAAATCAATCAAATATGGTACGACACCACTTTTGACAATTGCTTCGGTATGTGTTGAACAAATGGAAACAATAGCACCAATAATTTGGGTAGCAGTTCGACGTATATTAAGAGATGGTCCAATATGTAACAATTCCACGATTCGTGGTATTATATTTGAAGCAATAATTTCATCTGCCACATCACTGGCACTACCTTTAATATCTTATAAAAAATTCTTCCTAGTCATATATATTAAATTTTATTAAAAATTTTGATATAAAATTAGAAGTTAAAGTTGTTCGGGAAATGCAAAGAATATATTTTATAAGGATAGAATAATAATTATCTCCTGAATAATTTTGGAAAAATTAAGCAGTCATTAGAATCATTTAGAAAGTTTAATGATTGGACATGAAAACTTTTTCACTAAGCAAAAAAAAAAAAAATTAAATCTGGCTGTTATTTGATTTTGAAAAAATTATGTAGTGAAATAGGAAAGAATACCGTCCTATAAGGATAACGCTGCATTCATACGTATACTTCAAATATACTAATAGGTAATAAGTAATGATTATTATTTTTTATTTTTTATTTTTAAAATATATATGACCAAGTATTGTATTTTAGCGTACATTATACAACGAAGAATGGCCAAATACATCTTATCATATCTGTTAATGTAATGTCTTCTTTGTATCAAAACATGTAAAACTATACATTAGAACCACAGTTATTATTATTATCTCTATTTCTCTTTCGCTGTCCCTCTCTCTCCATACATGTCAAACATTGACGCCCCACATTGGAGAATACGTTATACTAAAATTACTTGTACGGAAACGACGTCTATAGAAATCCAAAGATTCTTCGATATCTCCTATGCAATCTCCATATAACTTCGCAATAATTCGCTCATTCATTGCAGTACAGGCCTAAATATCTAGGAACATTTTTTTTAACTTATGCTTTATATTGCTTATCTAAAATTTTTTAGACAGAATTTTAGCATTATATTTCGAAGCTTATGGAAATTCCGCCAGAAATATTGGAAGAATTAGAATATATTAAGATTTTTCTATAATAAATATTTGTTTTGATTAATGGTAATTTAGTTTTTGCTTTTATCATTTCTAGTTTTAGTCACCCTGGTTTTCAATCTAATGTTTTTTTAGTCTACTTCTTTTTTCTTGTTATTTTTTGAATAAAATGGTTTTTTTTCCTTTTTTTTTGTTCTTGAGGTTTATTGTCCTTGAGTTTGTCTGTTTTTAATTTTCAACTAATTTTTCTTGACTAGAAATTCGCACTTTAGCTGTTGATAACTTTTTGATTTTTTTAAAAAAATATCATTCTTGAGAATGGTTTTTTTAGTTTGGTTATATATTTTTCTCACTGAATGAGTTTTTTAAATGTGTTGGTTGTTTTGACATATTTAAAAAATTTTCATTGAAAAAAAAACTAGACAAAATCTCAGGAGTATAATGAAATATGAAAGCACCAGAGAATATAAATTATACTTTTTTTTTCAAATGAAGTATGGTATTAATAAAGGCCTAAAATTGGGATGAAACTAAAAAATAGGACAAGCCTACATATTAATAATTTACAGAAATGAAAATCAAAACTGTCAACCTGTTTCATTATCTGCCATTGTAATAACTTGGCTCCATGCTGAACACGACTGCGCATTGGATTTCTAAAACAGGAATCATATTGCAAACTCAAATTAACACAATTATGTGCCATATTTTTAAAAAAAAAGGAAATCTTTTTCATCGCAAACAAATAATGCCAAAATAGTCTACAAGTTCACAATTCGGATCTTCAATGTTTCAGGTGGTGCCAGATCTATTTGGCGTCGTTTATTCAAATCATCCAAACGCCTAGCTTTTACGGATTTCAGTACAAGCTTCTTCACGTCGTTTACGCATAACATCTGATGTCATACCTAAAACGTATCGTTTTGTATCATTTTCGTTTGTTTATTCACATTTTTTGCTCAAAAGAAAAAAAAAAGAGATATTTCTGCTAAAAAAAAAAAAGATTGCGTGATAAAGCGGAAAGAATAAAACTATTATCTATTTTTTAACTAATACCATGCTTCATATACACACAAAAAAGCAAATTCGTATCATTGTTAAAATATTCGTTAGTAAATAAGTTGAAAAACAGCAAGAAAAATTTACGTAAAATCGTCATTATCAAATCCATAATACTAAGTCTAATGATATGCTTAATACCTTTTACATACATTACAAAAAAAAGAAAAATAAGAAATTACTTATGTCATAATAATTTTTAACATAACCCTATTATGGATTTTAAAAAAAAAAAAAACCATATGTTTACTTTAATGAGATTATGTATATTACCATTGTCAAAAAAAATCTACCTTATATTAATGAATCACGAGCGAATACCTATATTAATAAATCACGAAGCGAGTGATCTGTTTCTTCTAAATAATTTGAAGGAAGATATGAAGAAGAATCTGAATAATAAATTACCTCTATTTTTATACATAGCTTCACGTGAAATAGCATCATAACCAAATGATGATGTTGACGATGGTCCTGGTTCATTCATTTTTCTTAAAATATAGCAAATTTTCCAAAAAATTTCTTCAGGAAAGCTAAATAGTTAATACTGCTCTTGAGGAGTAATACTTAAGGATACTTATAAACTGATTCAACTTCAAGATACTTACAAATCGGATCAATTCTAATCAACGAACCGCCAAAATGATAACCACCCGCGGCCTTGATCAAAACAACATCGCTAATGTCGGCCCAAATCAACCAGCAAATACCAAAATAATTCTTTGGCTATGGCTTTTTCTACTTCTTGGTGGCACATTTTACGTATATCGTTTTACGTACGTATTTTGTATGTATCTCATACATATATGGTTAAGAATTTGTGTATCGGAATTTGAAATGTATAAAAAGATATTTCTAAAATCCTTGAATAACATATTTGTATGATATTTATTTTAAATATTAGTAGATGATAATCATTTATAAGATTATTCAAATTTAATTTATTGATCTTTTAATGAATATATCGTTGCAACAGTATGAAACAATTATAGTCAAATTAGCTTTTCATGAAATAATTTCCAGTATCTGATTGAGAATGTAATGAAGAAAATGATTTTTTGAATCAGTCAATCAATCAATCAATCAACCGATCGATCAATTATTTCATATAAAGATGATTCACTTTCTGGAAATAAAATATATCTTTTCCCAAATATCAGATAAAAATTTCATATATTAAATCTAAACATAATGGATTCAGCAGAGAATATCGGTAAATAATTATTCTTTAAAATCGTTCAAGTTTAGTCTTATTTTTCAATACAAATTGAAAAAGCAATAAAAATGGCAAGAATTACTCGTGTTTCAATAGTTTTAAAAATTTTTTTTTTTCTTTATTTTTAAAACTAATAAAATAAAGCTAAAATCGAAAAAAAAATAAAATAAAATCGAAAAAAAAATTTATTAAAAAAATTTAAGTTCCAAAAAAATTTAACTTTTTTAAAAAAAATTTTAAAAAAATTAACGAACAAATAACAATTATCAAATTATGTGCATCAGAAATTACGACTTGTCAAATTTTGTTAATTTTTCTTTTTTTGTTACATCCAAATAATACTAATAAACTTTCTTACCAAATTTCTAATATATTTGATTACTTTCTTGCCAAATTTTCTTTTTTTTTTCCAATATATTTATATAGTTTTTTTGATTTTATTTTACTTCAAATATTTGAAACAATTAATTGAAAACATTTCCAAATATTATTAAATCCTTTGATAATATTTGATATTTTATTCATAATTTGCTATAAATCAATATGAAAAAAACTTAAAATATAAATTGGTTATATAAATTATTAAATGATTCTCAAATAGTTTAAAATAAAATAATTAATGATGCATTTATTATAAAAAATTCATTTTGAAATTTTAATAAATTTTCCTTTAAAAATCTTATTCTAAATATTGAAAAGCAAATAAATATCAAAAATTTTATTTTGAAATGTTAGTAAATTAATTTTTTTTTGAATTTATTTTTTTTTTAAATTTATTTCCAAATTTTTTAGTAATTTTTTAAAATTTATTTCCAATATTTCCTTTTCAAATAGTTTAAAAAGTCAAAAAATTTATTTAGAAATTTTAACAAATTTTTTTTCGGTTTTATTTTGAATGTTTAATAATTTTTCTGTTTTGTTTAATTCATAGCAATTCTTTTTCTTTTTATTTTTTATTTCATTTCATTTATTCATTACTTTTTTAAAGAAGAAAAAAATTATTAAGGAAAAATAAAATTTTTATTGCAAAAAATTTTGCACTTAGTCTTTTTTTTTCGTATAAAAATAATTGCATTAATTAAATAATTAATTGTTAATTGTTTACTTTTAATTTTATCATTGCAAAATAACACAATTTTAAATTTCATCCAAAATAGTGTAATTTAAAATTTTTTCCATTTTCTTTTTCTATTTCATATTTTTGATTTTTTCATTTAATATATTTTTTTCTAATTTACATCATTTTTCATTCAACATGCAACCATACTTCGAAACTCTATATTATTACAGTCCTGACAAAAATATTTAAAACATAATAACATACTAGTACACTGAGCGGAATAATTCGAAACTATTTAAAATATACTCAGTAATATAATTGAAATTTAGAACTTAATAACATACTAGTACATTGAACGAATAATTCGAAAATTTAAAATATACTCAGTAATATAATTGAAATTTAGAACTTAATAACATACTAGTACATTGAACGAATAATTCGAAACTATTTAAAATATACTCAGTAATATAATTGAAATTTAATATATACTTAATTAACTAAATTTCCAATATATATAATTGAATACAAAAAATTAGGTTAATGTATTCTAAGTTATTTCTAAGTTATTAAAATATAATAAAAAATACATTGGTAAAACTATGATATTCTTTCTTTTTTTCCAATTATAATAATAGTTTTTAACTTTCATTTGCATCATTCATTGCTAAATAATCAAACGACTATTCAATTATTATCGTAATACTGATGAAAAATAATACATACGATAAACTACTGTAAGCATTACATACGAATTATTACTGTAATAAAAAATAAAATTTATCAAAAATCATTCATCGATTTTATCCTTTTTCATCAAAAATCATCAAAAAAGGCATTCTTATTTCCATAAATTTTCACTTAATCAATCAAAAAAAAAAAATATATTTTTAGTCAAAAAAGAAAGAGAAATGATAAATTGCAGTTTTTCAAATAAAATTATCTTCTTTTTCTATGTATATTAATTGTATATTTATATTTATTGGAAAATATAAAAAAAATTTCCTTTTTCCAATTTTTTTTTTTTGCTTTCTAAATAACGAAATTTAATGAGGAATTATCTCTTTTAAACATGGACCATTTATGTATGATATGATATGATATGATATGATATGATACGTTTTTTTAAACAGGAACCGTATATGATAAATGTTTTTTTTTTTTTAAATCATATATAAAATAATATGTTTTTTTTTTAAACTGTATATTTTATGTTTTTTTAAATAGGGCCTATATATGATATGATATGATATGTTTTTTTAAATAACATATAACATATTTTTTTTAAACACGTACCGTATATGATATGAAATATTTTTTTTAATAGGGGCCATAACATGGTTATGATTATGGATATGATGTGGTGATAAGATGAAAGTTATGATATGGATATGATGTGGTGATAAGATGAAAGTTATGATATGGATATGATGTGGTGATAAGGTGAAAGTTATGATATGGATATGATGTGATAGTAAGATGGAAATTTCTTATTTTATTTTTCAGAAAACAAATTATAATTGAAAAAAGAGAGAATACATCTATACGTATTTTATTTTATCAATACAATTTCAAAATAAGCATAAAAACAAAAACCGAAAAAAAAATGATAAAAACAAAAACCGAAAAAAAAATGATAAAAACAAAAACCGAAAAAAAAATGATAAAATCAAACAAAAGATGGAATGATAACGAAATTTTTGATTGTCTATGTTTTTCTTTACTTCTATTAAAAATATTAAAAATTTTGCTGGATAAAAAAGAATATATAATTGATAATTTAGAGAAAATTAGAAATGAAATTTATCAAACATTGATATAAACCATACCATTAAGCAAAAATAATAAATATTTCATTTTTTATTCTATTCTATTCGTAATATTATTTTATATTTTATTATTAATATTTGGTTCAAATTTTCAAGAAAAGAAAAATGAATAATTTATTCAATAATTTTATCAAAATATTACACGATTTTATTCTATTCCTATTCTATTCATATAATTCTATCAAATATATTGATAAATATATCAGTTAATGATCAAATATCCTTATCCGTTAATAATCGCAAATGTATAATACAGTACTTTTTTTTTATAGGAGAAAATTTTGCAAATAATTTAGACAATAATTATTCTGTTTAATAGAAAATCTTTTTTTTGACCAATGATTTAAGTGATTATTAAAATTTACAGTATGAAAATTTAAACAAACAGGTAAATATAGTTTAGAGGACTAAAATCTAATTTTGTTATCTATCCTAATTTTTAAAGAATTTATTCGAATACGTAAATAAAAGAATAGAGTGGAATAGAATGGAATAATGAAATACAACAAACTAAATTAAATTAAATTTTAATAAAAGAAAATTAGAATCGAAAAAGCTCTGAAGGAAATAAATTTTTTTAACATTTGGAGGAACGAAAATACTGATTAGATTGTTTTAATTGATTAGACTATTTCGGTAATTTTTTTTTGGCATAAATTTAAATTTGAAAAAAATTTTCCATTTCACATATTTAAATTAAAATAAAAGAAATAAAAATTTTTAAGTACAAAAGAAAGAAAATGTATTTAGTTGTGGAAAAGAAAAAAAATATTTAAATACAAAACATTCATTCACAAATACATATCGATATCAGAAATTAATTTCAAGCAATAAAAAAAAAAAAATTATTAATGAAATGATCAATTTGAAAAACAAAAAATTTGATAATTTGATCGAAAATAATTTCATCACTAAACAAATAGAGATTTAAACAAAAAAATTTTTAGCAAAATTAACAAATAAATACTTTGTAAATAAAAATTATTAAAAATAAAATTAGCAAATAATCGTTTCAAAAATTATCAATTAATTACGATACTTTCAAATGTCTTTGTTTTTCTTTCATATATTAAAATTATAAAATGTTATTAATTAAAATGCACAGAACAAAAAAAGAAAAAAATTAATTAGCAAAAATTTTGAAATTTCATTATTTTTTTCAACACAATTACTTTTTGTTTTCTTTCTTATTTTAAAATTTTATAATAAACAAATAAATGAATTTAAATATTTTTTTTTTTTTAAAAAAAAAAGCGAAGAAATTTGGTTATAAATACTTTTGGCATATAATAATACAAATATGGCAAAGATTGGGTAACGTATGTTTTAAACGTAACGTAAGTTTTTAAAATTGACGTATACGTGAGAAAAAAAAAAACTAATTTTTATTTTTTAAATATAAAGCAAATAGAATTTAATTTGAAAAAATTTCATTTTAATTTTTCAATGATATTAGCTAATCAAAAATTTTGCTTTTTTTTTTCTTTAATTTCATCGAAATTTCAATTCAAATTTGTTTCGATTAAATTTTAGAAAATTTTTTTTTTTTTTTGTAAAATTATTAAAATTTCAATATCTATGATTTAAGATATATCGTCTCGTCTCTTTTTTTTCTTTTTCATATATTCAAATTCGAAAAATATTACTGTAAAATTTGTTATTAATTTAGTTAAACGTATTATCTTAAAGTTACCGTAATTTAATTTTAATCATAAATTTAAAGCACAATATTATAGGAATGAATATTTGAAATAATATATCCATTAACATATTACTGCGATATAATTTTAATCTTTAATGATATAAATTTATATCAGTAATCATTAATACAACGTATAAGTGTTAATAATATATTAAATTAAATTCATATTATAAATAAAATTTGAAATATTCTTTTTTTTATTAAAAATTAAATTTTACCTATGAGATCATTTTTAAATAAGAAAAAAAAAGGCTTTGGAATTAAAGTAATGGATGAAGAAAATTTAAAATAAATATTTGATTTTTTTATCACTAGTGTTATCTTAATTATTACATTTTATTATTGATTATTATTATCACTACTATTATTGCTAATAATGATCTTATTATCATTATTATTATTATTATTATCATTGCTATGCGGACAAGCAGCAAGAATAGCTGAAAATGCAGATGGTGGAAGAGTTGCGCTTGGATCGATGAATGCTAAAATTTGCTGATAGGCCAATACTTGCTGGGCACATTTCAAGCAGCCACTAAATAATGGATTTTGCTGCTCGGAAAAGCCTATAAAATAATGATGCAAAAAAAAAAAATTATGAAAATATTACGATAATTTCCTGAAATTTCTAAATTTTATTTAAAATTTTCAAACAATTTTATCAATTCTTCAATATCTAAAACATAAAGTTTTTAATTATTTTCATAAAAAATATTATTTTCATAAAGTTTTCAGGCAAAATGTTATTTAATATTAAATGAAATATTTTGAATTTATCGAAGATATAAATATAATAAATGGAATTTTAAAAATTCAATGAATTTTTATTTCTTTAATCAATTAATATATATGTATAATTGTGATATGATATGACATATATAATTCATCTAATTTAACATATATTTTTAAAATATATGTTAAATTTCTTTTTTTTTTTTTTAAAAAAAAGACAAAAATTTTAAATAAAAAATAAATTTACTTATATTTCGTCGCAAATTACTACTTCGCATATTATCACTATCATTTAATGCATCCAAATTTTTTTGTTTCTTTTGTCGTCTTCTTAATTTTATCTAAAAAAAATTAGAAATTTAAATTTAACAACAAAAAAAAAGTTTCATTGAATTTGAACAATTTCATTGATAAAAAATCAAAAATTTTAATTTAACAAAAAAAAAAAAGTTTCATTCAATTTGAACAATTTCATTGATATAAACGTTGCTAATTTTATCTATAAAAATCAGAAATTTAAATTTAACAAAAAAAAAAAAAGTTTCATTTAATTTCAACAATTTCACGGATATAAACCAAAAAATTTAATGCATATAAAATTTTTCAGAAATACAAATGAAAGAAAATATGAATATTATATACCTGATCAGCCATAAGTTTTTGTCGCTCTTGAACAACTTGACATTTAGCGCATGAGCAATCTCGAAATGGACAACAACGCTTATGTCCTTTTAATCGTGCTAATACTGAATGTTGCGCACAACGTTGACAATTTGGTCGCCTTTCTAAAAATTTATCAATCAAATTATATATATATATATATCTTTTTTTCTTCCAAGATAAGTATCAATATTAGATAATAGAATTACAAAATTAAAGGAAAGAGAGAGAGAGAGAGAGGAAAAAAAAAAACTTCCAAATTTATAATTTCAGAAAAAATTTTTCCTATCACTGGATTCAGTTTAAACTTGAATAAAATTACCTACAACATCATCTGCCAACCTTTTCCCCTCATAGCAGGTGGTGATATTGCTTGTTCTGGTGCTGGAGAAAATAAGCTCATATCCGGTAGAAGGGGAACGGTTCGTCAAAATATTGCTACTATTTGATATGATGATATGATGGCTGATGATAATGATGATGCGATGATGATGAATGAAAGTTGAAGATGATGAGATAATGATGAAAGATGAATGATGATGATTGATGATGAGATGATAATGATGATGAGGAAGATAATGATAATGATAATGAAGATGATGGTTGTAATGGTGGTGGTGGTGCTGCTGATGATGATGATGATGATGATGGTGGTGGTGGTGGTGGTGATGATGATGATACTTTCAATTTGCAACAATCGTGAATTTAGTTCTCGTCGTTTATCAACCATCTAAATTAGATTACTTAAAAAAAAAAAAAAAAAAAAAAACGAAATAATCATTTCATATCATTTGACAAACGTACTGATAATATTTTGGAGATAGAATTAAATTAACAAATATTATTGCAACTAGTTGAATGTTATTATTGCTGTATTATTATTATTATTATTTTTTTTCATGCTACTATATCGTTACCATTCTATGGCACTATTGTGATATCATGGAATAAAAACTATATATTAATATATATTTACTGGTATTATTCAATTCTACCGTAATATCGTTTTATAGCAGTTTTATGTTATCATGAACAGAAGCTGTATATGAATGTATACTATATATACTAATATTTACTGTATTACTCCCATTCTACCATAATATTGTTCTACGGCAGCATTATGTTATCATGAATAAAAGCTATGCATTAATATATATTCCATACACTAATATATATTTGCTGGTATTACTCCATTCTACCGTAATATCGTTATGATTGCCATGAAATAAAAGCTATATATTAATAAATATTTACTCCATATATTAATATATATTTACTGCTATTACGCTATTCTACCGTAATATCGTTATGAATCTATGCCAGCACTGCGTTATTATGGAAAGTGGTATACTATAATGCTGATTAAGCTCCATGCTACCAATATCAATATATGTTTATTGCTGCCATGACAAATATAATACCGCGATAATATCCTATTATTGTTATTACACCATGCTACCGTAATATTTTTATTTATGATTCTATGGCAGCACTAATGTATCACCGAATAAAAACATTATATGTTGATAAAAGTTCAGTGCTACTGTAATCTTTTGTGTTTATTAATACATGTTATCAACATGATAATATCATGCTGAAATCGTTATATTAATATTACTACATAAAAAACAGCCAAAGCAAGGAAGACAAACAACGGTCAATTGTAAAACGGTAAAAAAATTAAGAAAAAAATTTCTTTTTGTTTGTTACTGTACACGTAACTACTGTAATTTACAGTAATCATAGCAATAAATAGATGATATAGTTTTGTCATTTTTTTTATTGTTTTTATTTTCTTTCATCAATCATTATTTACATTACCTGGCAATCATTGCATATGCAAAAACGATAGGCGCATTCTGATTTATGATTTTTACGTTTTACTTCTAAACCATGATTTAAGCAACGCTGACAATAGTATACACGTTTTTCACCGAATAATTCTGGCAAAATTTCTTTCAATATTCATCTAAAAAAAAATAAATAAATAAATCGCATATGCATATAATTTCATAATATTTGAATATATGTAAAATTCGCAGAAAAACGATAAAATTTCTTGAAATTTTGCATATATCTAAATTTGCAATTGCAAAATTAACATTATCGTAATTTTTATATATTAAATTCAACTCTGACCACTATACAAATTAATTATCGTATTTTATATTTAAATTCAACTCTGATCCACTGTTACAAAATTAACGTTATCGTAATTTATATATATTTAAATTCAACTCTGATCCACTGTTACAAATTAACATTACCGTAATTTGTATATATTTAAATTCAACTCTGATCCACTATTACAAAATTAACATTATCGTAATTTTTATATATTTAAATTCAACTCTGATCCACTGTTACAAAATTAACATTATCGTAATTTTATATATTTAAATTCAACTCTGATCCACTATTACAAAATTAACGTTATCGTAATTTTATATATTTAAATTCAACTCTGATCCACTATTACAAATTAACGTTATCGTAATTTTATATATTTAAATTCAACTCTGATCCACTATTACAAAATTAACATTATCGTAATTTTATATATTTAAATTCAACTCTGATCCACTATTACAAAATTAACGTTATCGTAATTTTATTATATTTAAATCAACTCTGATCCACTGTTACAAAAATTAACATTACCGTAATTTGTGTATATTTAAATTCAACTATAATCTACTAAACAGATGATGAAACATTGAAAGAAATTATATATTTTCTAATAGGAAAGAGAAAATTTAAATCATCAAAATAACAACAGTATGAATATCATCGATATTTAATTTACATTTTGAATAGCTGATATTCGTTGATAAGAATGATTATATCGCATAATCAATTTATATTACATTTGAAGAAAATTAGAAGGAAAAAGGAAAAACGAAAATTGAGATTTATGTTGAAAAATTGGAATTCAATGAATAGATAATAATATTAGGTTTACAATTTATTAATTAAAATATATATTTAAATTACAGTTGTAATGCAAATTTAGCTTAGCATATATATTAATTCTATCAAATATCAAAATTATGATATGCAAAAATTTCAACGAATTATAACTGATCATTGCAAAAATTATTTCATTATTTGAATATAGCGATTTTGTCAATTCATCGTGAAAATAAATTAAAATGGAAAGATAAAATTTTTGAAATTAAAACAAATTACAAATTTAAAAATTTTTTCAAAAATTCGATTCTGCTATTATTATAAAAATTACTCATCGATATTTATTATATTTAATATATACAATATCATTAATATATATTTGAGAAAAAAAAACATTATTTAATTATATAAATTAATTTAATTATAATAAAATAAATGGCTTAATTTTAATTCTAAATCGATATCATATTAATTCGAAATAAGCAATAAAATTATTTCAAATTTAGATGCTTTAATGCAAAATTTTATTAATTCAAATACTTATGCTTAATTCATAACGAATAAAAAAATGAAGCAGAAATAAAATTACTAAATCAATAATATTGAAATTATTTGTTTAATTATTTAAATTCATATAATCATTATCAATATGCATGTTTGCATATATCGTTATCTTAATCATAATTTTGCGAGATGTGATCGATCTATCTCAATATTATTTAATTATAAAAATGTTATTTATATACCTGTGTTAGTTGCCCAGTAATACATACTTATATTAGTAATATACACTATAATAATCATGATTATAAATATCATGTGACTAATCACGATCAGTATTGTTCATGAGAATGTCACAACCGAATTTTCATCACTGCAATTATTGTAATTATATGATCGTCATTAACTCTCCTAATATTATCTCATTATTAAAATATTTGTACATCTTTGTCACTTACTCACTAGTGCATGTTTATCACTATAATAATCATGATTATACATATCGCGATTGATCTGTTAATATTGTTCAATTATATATGCTAGTTATTCATTACCATATATTTATCGCTATAATAATCATAATTATATGATTAAATTTATCTTAACATTTTATAAGTGTAAGATAAAATTTATCGCTACAGAATAAAGCATTGTTCAATTATATATATGTTAGTTATTCATTATCATACATTTATCATTATAACAATCATGATTATATCATAGTGATAATGAATTTCAAAAAATGTTAAGGTAAAATGTTCATAGTTAAATTTATCCTAACATTTTAGTATATATATGTGACATATGTGTATGTCAATTATTCATTATCATACATTTATCGCTATAATAATCACAATTATATATTATGAATAAATTTATCCCAACATTTTAATATATGTATATTGGTTATTCATTATCATACATTTATTTATCATTACAGCAATCATAATCATATTATAGCGATAATGAATCTCAAAAAATATTAAGGTAAAATGTTTATAATTAAATTTATCTCAACATTTTAGTATGTATATGTATATGTTAGTTATTCATTATAAATACATTTATCACTATAATAATCACAATTATATATTATGATTAAATTTATCTTAACATTTTAGTATATATATATGTATGTTAGTTATTCATTATCATACATTTATCACTATAATAATCACAATTATATATTATGATTAAATTTATCTTAACATTTTAGTTACATTTATGAATGCTAATTATTCATTATCACACATTTTTTCGCTATAGTGATCATAATTATATCGTAGTGATAATGAATCTCAAGAAATGTTAAGATAAAATGTTTGTAATTAACGTTATCTTAACATTTTAGCATACATATTTGTATGTTAATTATTCATTATCATACATTTATCACTATAATAATCACAATTATGTATTACGATTAAATTTATCTTAACACTTTATAAATATAACATAAAATTTATCACTATAAAAAGAAAAAAGAAAAATGATAAGAGTTTTGAATTCTTCAAACGTATAAATGAATAGCTTCAAGAAATAAAAAGACTATTCGAAAAATATGTATATATATTTGGGAAAGACCCACTCGATATGATACAATTTGAAATTGAAAAAAAAAAAAAAAAGAGAAAAATAAACCTTTTCTTTTTTTCTTTTTCATTTTCTTTCTCTCTTTCTTTCTCTCTCTCCCCCTCTCTCTCTCTCTCCCTCTCTTTCATATGAGTAATTGGTTGATGAAGAAGGGATAATATAATTTTGGTTAGAGGCAATTTTTTTTTTTTTCTGACCAAGAACTTTTTATTAATGTATTTGAAAATAAATCCATCTTTTTCGCTTTATAAAATGATAGAGACAAAGAATTGTTACAGTAATCGCAACTTAATATTGAATATGTCAAGAAAACGGAAGGAAGAAAAAAAAGAACTAAACAAGAAAGAGAGGAAGAAAGAGAGAGGGTGAGAGAGGGAAATGGATTGAAAGCAAAGAAGGGAGGAAGAGAAAGAGAGAGAGAGGGACAAAGAGAGAGGAGAGAGAAAGGGACAAGAAGGATTATAAATGACAGTATAAGGGAATGAAAATGAGAGACAAGAAAATGTTATTTCAAATGTTTATTAGCTTTTTCTTCCTCCATCTCTTTGTCATTCTTATTTTTTTCAAATCTATTCCAATCTTTTTTTTTTTTTTTTTCTTCCAAGAATTTCTTACTTTTATTCTCGACATATCGATATATCGATTGATTTGATCAAGATTAGTCAATTTATGATCAATCTTTTCATCTATCATTTATATATGATTTCGATCAAGATTAATAAATTTGTGACAACCTTTCCTTTATCATTTACATATGATTTTGATCAACACTAATCAATTTATGATCAATCTTCCATCTATCAGTTATATACGATTTTGATCAAGACTAATCAATTTATGATCAATCTTTCCATTTATCATTCATATGATTTTTGATCAAAAATCATTTTTAATATAACGAAAAAAAATATTACTTTTTTATTTTGCTTATTATATTAGGAAATACACATAAAATGATGAAATATGATAAGAAAAAAAAAAGCAAAATTGTTAAGCTTATCATAACATAAATATGGAAATGATTTATTTTCAATATTTTTCTTAATTAATTAAGTTATTTCAATCAATCTTTTATTTATTCTATTCTTTCTCCTATGATATTTTCATAGTCTTAGTAGCAATAATCATAATGATAATTAATGATTGATAATAATGATAAATATTTAATGCAGAAATAATATAATTCAATATAATAAATAAAGACAAAAAAATCTAAATAATATGATTAAGAAATTATGAAAAAAAAATATCTTTTATTTATTCTATTCCTTCTCTCATTTAATTATAATATTCTTTTATTGATTTGTAATAATAATAGTAATTAATGGTTGATAATAATGATAATATTTCATTTAATAATAATATTCTAATGTTGCATTTTTAATAATAATTAATGATTGATAACAATAAAAATATTTCATTTAATTATAATATTCTTATGTTGTGTTTGTAATAATAATAATAATTAACGATTGATAATGATGATAATATTTCATTCAGTTATAATATATTGCATTTTTAATGATAACAATATTTAATGACTGATAATAACAATAATATTTCATTCAGTTATAATATTCTTATATTATGCATTTGTAATAATAATAATTAATGATTGATAATAATGATAATATTTCATTTAATTATAATATTCTTATATTGCATTTTCAATAATAATTATTAGTGTTTGATAATAATGATAACAAATATTTAATGGAAAAATTTTATAATTTAATTTAACAATTAAAAAAATAAAAGCCTAAATGGCCTCGTTTTTTTCCCAATCAAATTTATCTGAAAGAGAAAAAAAAAAGAAAATTGAAAAAATCTTCAAATCAGAATTGAAGCTTAGGAAAAAAAGAGAGAAAAGGATTATCAAAAATCAGTCAGTAAGCCTTAAAAAAAAATTATGCCTAAAAAAAGGTATTGAAATATAAGAGAAAAAAAAAGGTGAGAAAAAGAAAGAGAAAATGAAAGAAGAGAAAGAGAGAAGAAAAAAAAAATTTGAAAGAAAGAAAGATGAGAATAAAAATTGCTTTCTCAATATTTTTTTTTTTTGTTTCCTTTTTCATTCGTACATTCATCTTGCTTAAATGGATATAAAATTGAGCTATTTATTTGGAACGTAAATTTAGGACAAAAAAAAGTAGGAATAGAATAGAAATGTTTAATAGAATTATACGAAATATGAAATGAATAGAAAAAAGAGGAATAAGAATAGAAAAATAATCTTTCCAATATAATTGTACAAAATATGAATGAAAATGAATAGAAAAAAGAGGAATAAGAATAGAAAAATAATCTTTCCAATATAATTGTACAAAATATGAAATGAAAATGTATAGAAAAAAGGGAATAAGAATAGAAAAATAATCTTTCCAATAGGATTGTACAAAATATGAAACGAAAATGTATAGAAAAAAGGGGAATAAGAATAGGAAAAAAATGTTTCTTATAGAATTGCACAAAATATGAAATGAAATGTATAGAAAAACGAGGAATAAGAATAGAAAAATAATCTTTCTATAGAATTGTACAAAATATGAAATGAAAATGTATAGAAAGGGGAGGAATAAGAATAGAAAAATAATGTTTCTTATAGAATTGCACAAAATATGAAATGAAAATGTATAGAAAAAAGAGGAATAAGAATAGAAAAATAATCTTTCCAATAGGATTGTACAAAATATAAAATAAGTAAATATATATATCGTATAATAATAATAATAATTTTACTCATTCCTTTTAAATGGCAATAAAATTGAGCCATTTATTTAAAATGAAAATAAATTCAAAAAAAAAAAAAGGAGGCACAGAATAAAAAAGTAATATTTCCCATAGAATTGTACGAAATATGAAATGAAAAATGAGAATTAAAAAAAAAAGGAAAGGAATAGAATAGAAAAGTAATGTTTCTGATATAATTATACCAAATATAAGTATATAATAAATAATATGTATGCAATGTGGTATCGTATAATTTATATTTTTATAAATATAAAAAAATTTCGACTTTTTTTTCCCCCGGAAATGAAATATTAAAAAAATAATAAAAAAAAAAAAAATAAAATTGATATAATTTTCGAAATTTTTCCAAAAAAATTCTTTTTTTTTTCTTTTCACTTCTCATTTTCCTCTTTTTCCATTTTCCATTCTTCCTTTCCTTCCCTTTCCATTTTTTTTCAATTCTATTTTTTGCCTATTTTTTTTTTTCATTTTCTTCTTTTTCTTTTTTTTATTCGATGAAAAAAAAAAAATGAAATAAAAATTTTTCAGAAAATTTTTATAAATATACATAGATATGTTAAGATTTATCAGAAACATTTATATGATAATAAATTCTCATCTATTTCACAATTTTATTTCAAATAAAAATAAAAAAAAAAGTATAAAATTCTAAGCCGCAAAAGAGCAAAAACGAAAAATATTTAGTTGTAGTAAAAACAAAAAAAAATTTTGAAATGAAATGTAATTAAAATCGATTTAAAATTTAATTTAGCATAAACGAAAAAAAAAAACTGTGAGAAAATAAAAATATTTTATTTGGAAAAAAAACAAAAAAAAAAGATTTCATATCATTTAATGCTAATACTTATTTAATTTTAAAAGAAATGAAATTAAATTTTTTTAAATTGTATTATGTTAAAAATATTTTTTCATTTATTTAATTCTTATCAAATGTTTAATTTTTGCAAAAAAAAAATTAAAAAGGACTAAATTTAAAATGAAATTTGTTTAGCTAAATATGTTGTAATGATAATAAATTTTAAAACAAAACAGCACATTAAATATGATATATAGTATTTGATACAATGATAAGAATAATTACTTATTTAATTCTTATCAAAAATTTTATTTTTGCGAAAAAAAAATTAAATAAAACTAAATTTAGAATGAACTTGTTTAGCTAATATGTTTAATAATAATTATAAACAAAGCAACCCATTAAATGTAATATATGATGCTGATAAAATGATAAGAATAAATTGCCAAAAAAGAATAATAACACTTATATAGAATTTTAATTTTGCAAAATATTAAGAAGGATTAAATTTAGAATGAAAGTTGCTAAAATGCTAAATATGATATAATGATAATAATGATTATAAAACGAAGCAGCACTTAAATGTAAAATATTGATATAGTGATAATAATAATAAATTGCGAAAAAATAGATTAATAGCTCGAGATTTGATACTATTTAATGTGAATTTTTTTCCAAATACCATATCACATCTTATCATTATTTTAATTTTATCATTTCAACCTTTCTAATATGCTAGATATTTTGATATTACTATATCAATCTGAATGATTGAAAATTATTTTGAAAAAAAAGGGAAAATATTTAATTTCAATTTTAAATAGAACAAAATTGGAATAAATTATTTATTAAAGTTATTTTTATTCTAATTAAATTAGTATAAAAATAACTATTTTATTTAATTTAAAAAAAATAAAAAAAACAAAATTCCATTTCAAATTTTCATAACATTCTAAATTAGTACAACAAAACTTTCCATTTATACTTAGTAAATTTATAAAAAAAAAAATAGAAAAACTGATATATGATTTTGAAAATTTTTTCAAAAAAAAATAAATCAATTGTTCCATTTTTTCTTTCTCTCTCTCTCTCTTCTCTCTCCTCTCTTGGGCTCTCTCTTTTTTTGGTTTTTTTTTTTTTTGTCTTCATTAGTTCAAATATACTTAACAAAAATAAATTATTTATAGGCAAAATAAAAAAAAATTGAAAGAATGCGATAAATCATTTATACTATTTTATTTTTTTTAATTTAAATTTTTTTTTCAAAAAGTAATTTAATTATTTAATTAATAAAATTACGAAAAAACGAAAGTCAATTTATTTTATTAATTTAATAAAATTATAAAAATTACATGTCGAAAAAACATAAAAAAAATTAAAAAACTTAATTTTTTTGTTTAAACATTTCAATTTTTTAATATTTATAATAAATAATAAAAAAAAATTGTTCAAAATATTCTTCAAATTTTTACATATTAAAATAATCTTTCAAACACTAAAATATTCCATGCGCAAATTAAGTAATCAAGATAATTACTTAATTTGAATTATTTTTACAGTATCAGAAGCGAAGCTTTTCTTTAAAAGAAAAAAAAATAATTAAGTAATTTAATATTCAAGTATGATGATAAATGCTAGCGGGAATATCATCACTTATTTAATATTAAATATTAAATTATTCAATGGTCAATTTTAACGGAATAATATTAAATTCAATTATTCAATACTTAATTTTAACAGAATAATACCAAATGAATTTTGAAATACTCAATTTTAATAAAATAATACTAATACTTAATTTTAACAGATAATGCTAAAATACTAAAATACAACTAAACAAATAATTATTCAAAGTACTAAATTACTAACATTTAATATGATATGTATGATAAGGTTGAAATATAGCTAATTAAATTTTTAACTCATATATCAATCATAAAAATTCGATCTTTTTCTGCACCTCATTTCATTTATTCTACAAAATAATCATTTATTGAAAAATCAAATTAATACAAGATAAAGTTTTTCTGAAAATCTAAATGATAACACTTTGAAAATCTAAATGATAACACTTTGAAAATCTAAATGATAACAGTCTGAAAATCTGACTGATAACAATCTGAAACTCACAAATATTTTTTAAAGAATTAAAATATTACGAAAATGCTTAGATCCCAAAGGTATCTGCTTATTTCTCGTAATAAAACTAACCATCAATTGATTTTATACCGTAGGCTGAAGCCCCAATATATTGATTATTGTAGCTAATAAAGCAAAACAAAAAGATACGGTAACAAAAAGTAGTAACATAAAGATTTAATAGATAATACTAGGAAATTAGTATTAAACAAGCAAATAAATGCAAAAAATTTTCGAAACATTAAATTTAAGATTTACTAAATAATTTAGATTTTAGAATTTCTTAAATAAAAAAAATTTTAAACTTAAAAAGGCAATGTAATTATTACTGTAACAACAAATTCTTAAGAGTGTAATTATTACTGTAATTATTATTGTAATATAAGAAATGAATTTTGAAATTTCTTTTTTTTTTTGAAAATACTCTAACTTTTTTCTAAGTTAATTATCCAAATACCTTTATATTATTTTCCAATTAATTGTTTTAAAAAAAATAAACAAATATTATTTTTTGATGATCAATTAAAAATTGCATTAAAAATTATTAGATTAAATTTAAATAACAAATAAAGAATTATTTCTCTTGCCAATATTTACTCGATATAGGAAATGAAATATCAATAAAAATAGATTAAATTTTTTATTCCTAATTTTTAAACAGTACAAGTGAAAATTATAAACAAACAAGTTTCTTTTTTTTTTTTTAAATTCTAATTTGCCAATTATTGTTGTTTAATTTTCTTTTTCAAAATTTTATTTCCAAAAATAGCCAGTTATATTCAAAATTAAAAAAATACGAATATTTGAAATTATATATTGAATTCCTAAATCTTTAGTATTACAAAAAATGAAATGAATTTTTATCATTTGCTTAATTTTTATTCGTATTTAAAAATACAAAAAATTTTTTTAAATTAAATTACACGAAAAATAATAATCAAAAATTGAATTTAGAAATTAAATTTTTTTGGTCTAATTTTAGTTGCGACTAATATAACATTTTAAAAAGAATTTTTTTTATTTTTAAATAGAATTTGCAATAAAAAAATTCCGAACAAAAAAATTACAGTTTTAGGCAATGTATTATTATAATAATTTATTATAAAAGATAAATAAGAATTTAAAAATTAAAGGACTTAAAAACCGAACATATCAAAAATGTTTTAAATGCAGCGATAATTCTGTATTTAATTATGAATTTCCAGGAAAATGTAATTTTATTACAAAAATTAATAATTTTAAAATTTTAAAATTTATATTTTCATTCAATGCCACTCAAATTTGTTACTCAAATTATTGAATGAAAATATAATTTTTGAAATAAAATTCAAACTAAAAAATAACTATTAATTTTTAAAAAAAAACCTAAAATTAAGTAGTATTCTGTAAAGTCAATACTTCACATTAAAAAAAAAATCAAAATAAAAATCAGAAATGATATTATTTGGAATTAAAAAATTAAAAATTAGCATTCCTGAGATTATTTCATACAATATTTTTGGCGAAAAAAATAATTAATTTTATTGAATTAATGCAATTCCTTTTTTGAATATATTAGTAATTTTCGAAAGAAAAAAATTCCGAAATTTTTGTAAAAATTTGTAAAAATTTTACCGAATTATTATTTTTTCCCAGTAGATTATTACAATAAATTTTTTTTTGTATTTGATCAATTTTTTTACTTAATTTCATTCACTTAATTAATTAGTAATTGTAATTTTAATACGAAAATAATTTTATTTCATTGAATTAATTTAATTAGTACCAATATAATCGATACATTGAAAAATTTAATAATTGCAATTTTAGTACGAGAATAATTTTATTTTATTTAATTAACTTAATTAATTGTTAAACTGATTAATTATCACTATCATTAACTGTAGTTTTTACTGATTAATCATAATATATTTAATTGATGATAATAAAAATTACTCGAAAACTTTCTTTAATATTTTATGTTTATTAAAATTTAATATCGACCAATTAATCTTTATCATTTTAATCTTTATCATTTTTATCTAATATATTATCAATGCTATGTCAAGGTTAAAATTTATAGAAAAATTTATTAAGTATTTAATGCAAAAAAAAAAGGAGAAAAAAGTAAAGTAAACGAAGGACATAAGAAAAAAGTAGCAGAAATAAAATAAAAAGAATTTCATAATTTTATCAATAAATTAAACTAAAAATTCAAAAAATATTTCATAAAAATAACAAAAAAAAATTAAAAAAATTTAAAATTTATTATAAGCAAATTTTGCATATTAAAAAAAGAAAGTATACAAAGAAATATTTTTAATCTTTTTTTTTTTTTTTTTAGAGAAATATTATTTTGTTTTGGAAAAAATTTTTCATTTAAATTGTTGACATTGAAAAAAAAATATTAAATTTTTTTTCATTAATCATCGAAAAAACAATTCTTTTTTTTGCATTTTTTTTATTCAGAAAAAGTATTCGATAGAAAAAAAATTTTTTGAAGAAAAAAACTAAAGAAAATTTTTATTTTTCTTTAATGATAAAATGATAAAAACGAATTTTAATGATAAAAATTTTAATGATAAATGAAAAAATTTTAGTGATAAACAAAAAAACGAAATTTTAATGATAAAGTGATAAAAAACGAAATTCTAATAATGAAAATTTCTATGATTAATGAAAAATTTTAATCATAAAATGACAAAAAAAAAAAATTTTAATGATAAAAATTTTAATGATAAAATTGATAAAATGAAAAAAAATAAAATAAAATATAAATAAACAAAAATAAAATGCGAAAAAAAAGTACTGCAAATCAAATCAAAAATTGAAAATGAAAAATGATGAAAAAAAGAAATTAATATAGCAAATGAAATTTGAATAATTAAATTTTTTAATTAGTACTTTATCCATTTCAAATAGTAAATAAGTAAATAATACAATAGCAAATTGTATATTATTATATTAATATAAAAAGTTATTATGGGCATTTTCGTCTCAATCATCATCTTATCATTTTTCTCATTAAATTTCATCGCCTCTCCCTCTCCCCCTCCCCGCTTCCCGCACTTCTAAGACTAATTTATGCGTAAAAAATCATTCAGATTTTTTGATAATTTTCAGGGATCAAATTTAGAGGAATCAAATAAATTTGAAATGAATTCAATAAGTTTAAAAAAAAAAAAGGAAATTACGGATAATTTCTCGAATTGTTCTATGAATTTTGCTTATCATGAAATATTGAATGTTAAGAGAATATCTAAGATTAAGATTGGAGTAAAAAATTTAGAGATTACAAAAAATTATCAATTCTAGTATTCCTACTGTATCAGCATTCTTGAATTTATCAATTTTGATTACATCAGAATTTACATATTATTGATAGAATCGGAAAATTCTAACAATATTTGCTGAAAAAAAATTTTTTATACTAAATTATTTAAACGAATATAAGTTATTAAAAATCTTCCTATTTTCTAGAAAAATTAAAATTAATAAATTATTAAATTATTTAAATTAAATTTTACAATATAAATTAAATTAGGATGCAAGCAAAAAATAGTTAGTAAAGTGTGAATTTTGAATTATAATTTTTTAAAAGTTTTTTATCAAATTATTAATGAAAATTCAAAACTTAAATTAATCATTTAATGATAATTGAAAATTTAAGTAATTCTTTAATTTAAATTTTTTTCATACTATTTGAAATTATAATCCAACAAATTATAATTTTCACAGCATTTTCATAAAATTTTACTTTCGATAAAAAATATTAAATTATGACTAATGCGGGAAATGTTACTAAATTAAATCTCTTTCATTTTCCTTTCAAAAAAAAAAAAAATTAAAATTATCGAATTACCAATTTATTGAAATTAAATTTTTAAATGTAGAAAGTCACCTGTTATAAATTTCAATTTCACATTATCACCATCCAATCATTTGATAAAATTTATCAATTTATAATTAGTAAATTATCGAGATTAAACAATAAATATGCTCTATCGATCTATCATTTTCCAATTATCATTTCAGGATAATTTCTTTTATTTATCACCACTCAATCATTTGATAAAATATATCAATTTTAATAGTTAAATTATCGAGATTAAACAACAAATATGCTCTATCGATCTATCATTTCCATTTATCATTCAGGTTAAACATAGATGAAAATTATCATCCTAAAATTGTTATTCAAAAAAAAAATTAAATAAATCAAATAAAACGAAACATTAAAGGATTAATTAAAATTTAACTAATGGATCAAAAAACAAAACAAAAAAAAAAAATTTTCAACAATGAACTATTAATAAGCCAAAAAAAAAAAAAAAGGAATAAATTTCGTATGGCCACACGCATAGTTACTATTTATTTTACGCGGATATATTTACATACGTCAATCATACAGTACATTAATTTTTTTTTTTTTTTTTTTTTTCATTTTATTTTACATACAATAAGATATGAAAAAACAAAATGACCAATCAAAGAGATATTCGAAAAGAAAAAAGAAACGAATAATTAAAATTTCGAATTGATATTTAAATAATGCTAAATTGTTTTTAATTATTTTCGTTTTTCTTTCATTTTTTCGAAATTTAAAAATTTAAAAACAAATTACCAATCAAATATTCCAAAAAAAAAAAAAAACCATTAATTAAAATTCGAATTGATATTTAAATAATGCTAATTGTTTTTAATTATTTTCACTTTTTTTTTTTTTTCATTTCTTCGGCTATTTCAAATTTTAAAAACAAAAACAACAATCGAGGAGATATTCCACAAACAAAAAGAAAATGAATAATTAAAATTCGAATTGATATTTAAACAATGCAGCATTGTTTAAATGCTACATTGTTTTCAATTATTTTCGCTTTTTTTTTTTTTTTGTTTTCTGGCGTATTTAAAAATTTGAAAAAAAAATAAAAAATTTGCAATTCTATCAATTACTCTTTTCGGTTATTTTTTAAAAAAAAAAATTTTTTTCAGAAAAATCAAAAATTCACATTTTTTTTTTTTTTTTTTGTCTTTTCGCTCATTTTTAAAAAATTAAAAAAAAAAAAAACAATGAAAAAATTTTGCAATTCCATTCAATTGCTTTCTTTGAATTATTTTTTTTTTAAATTTTTTTTTTTTTGATTTAATAAATTTTTTTTTTAAAAAAAATCAAAAATTCTATTTTTTAAAAAAAAAAAATCAAATTTTTTTCCTCAAATTTTCTAATTTTTTTGTTTTTTCATTTTACTTTTTCATAATTCTTTTTTTTTTCAATGAGAATTTGTTATTTTGTTTTTTTTGTCTTTAATTTCTAGTATTTATTGAAAAAAAAAAAGAAAAAAAGAATGAAAAAATTTTTATAACTTTTTTTTTTCATTCATCCAATCCATCTTTTCTTCTTTGCTTTTTTTTTTTAACGTTTTCATCTTTTGATATGTGAGAGAATTATCATTTTTTGATTGTGAAAAAAAAATGATTATTTTGAAAAGCTTTGAAAAAAGAAAAATGGGAGAAAAAAAGACGAGAATCTTTAAAGAGTATTTTAAGCATAAATGTTTGTTAATGTTGATAGATTTGTTTTTTGAGAAATGTATAAGTGTTAGATAAAATGTATATATACATGTAAAATACATAAATTTTATATAGAAATACATAAATTTGATATAGAAATACATAAATTTTATATAGGAATACATAAATTTGATATAGAAATACATAAATTTTATATAGGAATACATAAATTTGATATAGAAATACATAAATTTTATATAGGAATACACAAATTTAGTATACATATATATACTATGCCAACTGAACTGCAGATGTTTTCATTTTTCCATTTTTTTTTAAAGCCATTTTACTTGGTGGTCCATTTTTTTTTTTTTTTTTTTTTTGTTTTAAATCTTTGAAAAGCTATTAATAATGTCAAATTGAATGGCAAAAAAAAACAAAAGGAAAAGGAAGAGAGTAATAAAGAAAAAGATGAAAAAAAAAGGAAATAAAGAACGTAAATTTATATTAAAATACTATATCAATTTAGTGAAAAAGAAAGAAAGAATGCGGAAAAAGATAAGCGGTAAGTGTATCAATGATATCGTTTGATAAAATGATTTGGAAAGAAAAAAAAAAAAAAACGAAATATGGAAAAGAAATAAAAGGAAAAAAAAAAAGATTTAGCTAAATCAATTTAGTAAAAAGAAAGCGGAAAAAGATAAGAGGTAAATGTATTGTTGATATCATTGATAAAATGATACCAAAAAAAAAAGGTAGAAAAATAAAGAAACAAAAGAAGTAAAAGATTTAAAAAAAAGGTAAATTATAAAAGAAATTATCATGATAATAATAAAAATGAAGAAATTTAATTTGAAAATATGAATCATAATAAATGGAAAAAAAGAAATTATCATGATAATAATGATAATAAATGAAGCATAGAAGAAATTTAATTTGAAAATATGAACATAATAAATAAATGAAAAAAGAAATTATCATGATAATAATAATAATAATAATAAATGAAGCATAGATGAAATATAATTTTTTAAAATTGCTATAAAAAAAAATGAAATTGAAAAAGGAAAATAAAAAACAAATGTGAATTGAAAATTGGAAAATTGTCATTCGAATTATTTGACCTTCAAAAAATAAAAAAAGAGAAAGAAAGAAAAAGAATAAGTTGAAAAAAAAAAAGAATTAAAAAAATTCATTTTTCTATAATTATATTTTCAACGAGTGATCGAATGAAATGATTGATGATAGAAAGCTATTTGCATTGACACATTTATGAAAGTAAAAATATTCGAATTTGTGTGTTATCAATTGTGAAATTTGATTTTAATAAAATGATAAAAAAAAAAACAACCTTTCATTCTAATTTGACAACATTCAATGAGAAAGAAAAAAAAATGAGAATTACTTTTTAATCATCATCATCATCATCATCATCATCATCATCATCATCATCATATCATCATCATCATTATCTCATATATCATCATCATCATATTATCATCATCATCTCACCATCATATATCATCATTATCATCATACCCATCATATATGCATAAACATATGTCAATAAGATTAATAGATATCGATAAAAAAAAAATTTATTTTAATTAAAATTTGAAGTTGTTAAATTAAATTATTTCACAGCCATATATCTACAATGATTGATAGTTATTGATAAAAAAAAATCATTCAATTTTATTAAAATATGAAATTTTTAATTTAAATTGTTTGATTGCAAAACATTATTCATTTTGTACAAGTAATTTTATCACCAAAAAATATTATCCATATAAATAATGATATATTTTTTTTTTTGCATTTTAAAATACATCGATAATTAAATATTAAATCAAATGAAGAATTAATTAATGTGATAACATATTCCATTATTTGCTTGAACAATAAGAAGTTTTAGTATAATTTCAAATTTAAGAATTAATATGCAATTTATTGCGCAGAAAATAAAAATATAAAAAAATATGAACTCTTTTTATCATTTCCTTTTATCAGTTTACTAATATCATTTTCGTGATTACAATTTTTCTCTTGCAAAGGTAAGTGTGATAATACCGTTGCCAATTACAATATTTAAAATATTTTTGCTATGGTAATAAAAAACTGAAAAGTAGATAAAAGCATATATATTTCATCACTTTAGAGATTACTGTATGCTATCGCACAAGCATCCTATTAATAATATTACTGTATATTAGGTTATTATAATGATAAAGCTTAATGTCATATCAGAAAATGTGCTACTTTTAAATTTATTATTTAAATAATGATTTCGGATTACACTTTTACTTTTGAGAGGATAAATGGTATAGTTATACATAACTCTCTCTCTCCCTCATTCTCTCTCTCTCTCTCTTCTATAGTTATACTATAACTATTACCTCTATTATAACCATTTATCCTCTCATGATTGTCCTATCATGACTTATGTACTTAAAATATTTTTGCATCGTAATAGGAAAATGAAAAGCAGATAAAAGCATATACATTTAATTACCGTATCATACGATTTACCGTATCATAGGATTACTATGCTCCATCTAATGCTATAGCTGTAAAAGTTATTATTTTTTTTTCGTATTTTAATATTGGAAAAAGGTAGAAAGTAATTATTAAAATAATATTATAAAAATAATCATCCTAATTTTCGTAAGAAATTTTCTTTTCAAAACGATTTCATCAAAAACGAACATATATTATCGATACATATATGCATTTTCTATTTCATCCATTCTTGAAATCATTTTTTTTTTTTGGCTTTTAATCGCTTTCTCCTTGAAATTTAAATTTGAAAAAAAAAAATTGACTAGCCTTTTCACTGAATCGTTATTGTTTTTTTTTCTTCGCTTTTACATTTTTCTTCATTTTATTATTCAAATTAGAATCTTCTCTGCTAAAATTGCACATTATAAACGAAATGAAATCAATGTATTAACAAATTTCGTTTTGGATTAATAATTAAATTTGAAACTTTAGTTATAATAAATTAGTTATTGCGGCCTTCTTTATTTCTTATGTTGACCTTTAAAATAATAGGTAAAATCAATGTATTAACAAATTTCGTTTGGATTAATAATTAAAAAATCAATTGGAAAGAAATCAGCAATTGGAAGTTTTAGTTCTAATAAATTAGTTATTGCGGCCTTCTTTATTTCTTGTGTTGACCTTTAAAATGTGAAATAAATAGGAATTTTTTCTCTTTTCCTTTGATAAAAATTAATTATTTGATATAACAATAATTTTAATAAATATGTATTATAATATAAAATGATTCTCTTCGTCCTAATTTTTTTTTTTTTATCAAGAATAATTATATGATATAAGAAAAATTTTAACAATTTTTCTAAATAAACTATTAAATTTTAAAAATGAAATTTTTTCTCTCTGAGAAAAAATTTATTTCCATCTTTTTTTTGCTTTGTTCAAATGATCATCACCAAGTCATTTTATGAGATTTTTTAAAAGAAAAGAAAAAAACAAAGAATTTTTTATTTATTTAATTTTTTGCTTGATATATAAAAATGATTTATAATTCTTTCCACTTTTACATATAACAAATTTATGTAAATTATACATTTTCATATTTTGCAATTTTTGTATGAAACTTTTCGGATAGCACTGTAACAGAATTGAGAAAATGAAAAATTTTAAATTTAAAATTTGAATTTTCTCCTTTGAAATATTTTGATATAAAATTGATAAAAATATATCTTTATCTTTGAAATATTTGATAAAGCTGATAAAAAACATTTCTTTTATTTACTTATTATAAGTAAATAAAAGAAATAAAAGTTCTCGTGTGTATCTTAAAATTATCTGATTCAATTTTTTTTTCCTTTTTTTTGTTGAACGAAAGTTTGTTATTTTAATATATCTTATCAAATCGTTATTTTTTTTTTCTAATAACAAAGAGAATAATTTTATCAGTTGACATTATTTAAATAGTGTTAAAATGTACGGTTATCACTCATCATTTTAAGTATTGTGTTTCTAAATTAACATCATCAATAAAGTTTCAGCTAATCAATTCAATGATATTAATTAGCTTAAATATTCATGAAATTGATTAATTAAACTTATTAATATAATTCGCTACATTACATTATCAATAGATCAATTATTGATGAAGCAAGATATCATTATCACATTCTTATATACAATCAATAAACCGAACAAATAGGAATAATTCTATGAATATCAATAAATTTTGTATAATTATATTTCGTTCCTTTAAAACCGAAAAAACCGAGAAAGTTTATAGTTTATATTTTAAAAAAATATTTTGAAATGTTTGCAATTTGAAATAATAATTTGCAATATTCCGTAAATTAAATTTTATACGATAATTTCGTTGCAAAAAAATAATAATTTGATCATTTATTTATTTATATGCAAAAATTTCGACATGTGAAAATCAAATGACAACTTAGTGACAACTTAACGACTTAACTGTAATTTTTAACTATCTTTTTTTAAATCATATCATTCATTAATATCATTTAGTGTGATAACTAAAGAAGCTTTATGATAATTAAGGCTTATTTTAAATCACATTAAACATTTTAATTGGTTAATTTTTTCTTTCACTTATATAAATAAATATACTTATACTAAACTCTAAATATTTACTTTTTCAGCCATCATTGACAACAATAAAATAATTAGCATTTTTTGAACCATGATAAATGATAATTTGATAATATCAAAGTATAAAATTCAATCAAGTACTCTGATGCATTGATATTTTCGTGAAAATGTCTCGATTAGATAGGTCAATGAGAATTCGAATGAGTAATTAATTCTGTCGTCTTAATTTCTATCCAAATTTCAATTTGCTCGAAAATTGACTCTGTTTTGAATCAGATTTTAATTCGAATTCAAATTAATATTCAATACAGTAATCTATTCCAATAGAAAAAGATAATTCAAATACCATTTTAGATTTGTTCGAAGAATATTTCACTTATTTTTATTTACCAGAATGATAACAATCGATGAAATCATTTAAGAATACTTTCTGTTAAAAAAAAAAAATAGTTCAAATCTTTTTTTTTCATTATCTTTTTCTATTGGAATAGATTACTATATTGAATTTTAATTTGAATTCAAATTAAATCTGATTCAAAACAGAGTCAATTTTCGAGCAAATTGAAGTTTGGATAGAAATTAAGACGGCATAATTAATTATTCATCCGAATTCTCAATGACCTATCTAATCGAGACATTTTCACGAAAATATCAATGCATCAGAGTAGTTGATTGAATTTTATAGTTTGATATTATCAAATTATCATTTATCAAGATTCAAAAATAGTTCACTTTCTAAATGCATTGAATTTAAAATGATTAACAAAATTAGAATAAAAATTAAAAATCAAATTTGAAAAAGACTGATAAAATTCATGTAAATATCTCATATGCTATATCTCAAAATATGGAATAAATTAATAAATTTGATTTGAAAGAATAATATTATAATTAAAATATAAATTAGTAATGTCATAAAATTTTCAACAAATAAATTATATTTTGACCGAATTATGAAATTATTAAAAATGAATGCTACAAATACTTCATTTCTCAAATTTTCTCCGCGCAATGAAAAAAAAAAAAAAACGATGAATAATTTAATTTATTCTAAAACAGAGAACAATAAAACTTCTCAATTAATAGTGATTAACAAAATTAGAATAAAAATTAAAAATCAAATTTGAAAAAGGCTGATAAAATTCATGCACCAATGATTTCACGAAATTTATATCAAATAATTTTTCATATCAATTAATGATTTCATGGAATTTCTATTAATTAATTTGATATCAAATAATTTTTTGTGCCAATTAATTTGATTGATAACTGAAATATATAAAATTCAAATGATAATTATTAAAAAAAATTTTAAATGAAATCAAAAAATTAAGTTTGGAAAAAATTTAAGATTTGAAATAAAAATTATGCCGTAAATGTAAAAATATTGATAAACGACATATACATATTAATTAATTTAATTTTATATAATTAGAAGGATTAAAATGAAATAAATAATTAATAATAATTATAAAAAAAATAGATTATTATTATTATAAGAAAAAACTGCTAATAATTAAACAAAAAAAAATTAAATATGAAAAAATTAAGTCAAATTTATGTTATGAGAATTTCAAGAATGGAAATTTATTATTTTGTTAAAAGTATAAGAAATATAAGTATAATTTTAATATTAGGCTATTAAGTAATTTGATTTATATATATTATGGATACCTATTATTATGAATACCTATCTAATAAATGGCACAAAGGAGAAATAACTTGAAATTAAAAAATCAAAAGAAAAATGAAAATAAAATTTCATTTCAAATATTTAGTTTATTTTTTCAAATTTATAAAAAAACATAGACAGACATATATACAAACATTTATAGAGCAATATGATCAGATACAGAAAGGAGAGAAGCGAGACATGAAAAAAAAAGAAAAAGATTTTATTTAATATACAAAAATTATCATTGCTTCAGAAAGTTAATGCAAAAAATTATCATCTAATCAGTGGAAGAGGAAGTGACTTATTGTCGAATTTGTTCTTTCCCAAAAAAAAAAATTTCAATTAATTAATTGGAAATGAATGAATGGATCAATTACGCATATAGCAAATGTCATAATGATGAATGGGTGATTAATTGATTGATTGATTGGTTGATTGATTGATTGATTGATTGGTTGATTGATTGATTGATTGACTGATTGACTGAAATGATTTGATTTTTCCCATCTCTCACTAAGTTTGAAATAATTGGAATCAATTTCAAATTCAGCCACTTTCAAATGATGACATAATTTTCTGACAGAAATGATTTGAGAGAAAGGGAGGAAGAGAAGCGAGAAGGAATATGTAAAGAAAAAGTTAAAGGAGAAAGAAAGTTTTTTTTTCTATTTCATTTTAATATTTGAAGAATATAAATTAGTAAAGTTTTAATTAGCGCTCGATTATAATGGAAAAAAAATTAATTTTTTTTTTTGGCATTCATCTGAAGTTTTGCTTATTTTAGAAATTAAAAAATTATCTCAAAAAAGAAAATTTAAAAATATGAAATTACATGTTTTGTTCGATTTGTTTGTTTTATCATATTTGCTATTTAATGCATTGATTTTGATAAATTTTCGGATATATGACAATATACTAAAAATTAAATGTAAAAAAATGAATCTGAACAAGGAAGATACCGTAAAAAATTGAAAAGAATATAGGAGGTGTTCCATTAATACATACACTTTATATATACTTATATAGTAAAAAATTCGATATTATTTCTAACTTGTAATAATTATTTTGAAGGAAATTATTTATATCGAATAATCAGTTGATTTTTCATTAAAATATTGCTTAAATTTTTTCATGACACAAACACAATGGTATACTGTAAAATACAGTATTATAATGAAATGGTATTTATAGTAGCATGATATATTAAACTGCCGACATAGTATATTGCAATATGATAATAAAACAAGGTGTAATAATATGGATAATATACATAATAGTAATATGCATCATGCATAATAAATATAAAATAGCATGATAAAAATGAAACATTGATAAAAATATATTGTTATAATATGATATATTGTATATAACATGATATATGATATGATATACTGTGATATACTGTAATATAATACATGAAAAATTGCGCAAATAAAAAATTATAACTCCTACTCGATATAAATTAACAGGTAAAGCTTAAAAAGTCAATAATTCTTTTTTGTGATGAAATTTTTCGTTATCTTTCATTCACATTTAATTTTCTGCTTCCTCAAATTTATTTCATATTGCTTTGAAATTTTAAAATTCGAAATATATTCGCCATAAATATCATTTTTTTTTTCAAAAATTTGTTGAACTTTTGGTAGTTTTTCAGTTGAAAGAGGAAAAAGAAAAAGATGAAGAAATTAATGAAATGCAAAGTATTTTCATGATAGTTCTAAAAATTATTCAAATTTACTAAGTAGATGTTGCAATATAGTAATATACTTACATAATCTGAGATTTTTAACGATAAAATTTCTTCCAATAAATTCTTTCCTTAATAAATTAAAATTAAAAAATAAAAGAATTTATTGCTAATATAAAATTAACATCTTAAATTCAAGAAATAAGCATAACAACTTATCCTTGCTAAAGATTAAGTCAGCTTTAAACAGTCTGAAGCAACTAATTATTTGTGAAATTCGAAAAACTATAGTGGAAAAAACAATCATTAAGAAGAGAGTTGTATTGTTGTTTACATATACAAACAAAATTTACATATTACTTTAAATTTAGTTATTACTATGGCGTCAATTTTGATTTCATCGCCTTTTACTCAGAGATTTTATCTGCCAGCATCATATAGTATTCAAAAATCAATGCATCATTTTATGGTCTACCAGAATATATTTGAGAAAAGAACATCGGAATTATCAACAAAAAAATTTTTGAGATCAAACTTAAATTTAGTTATTACTACGGCGTCAATTGCCAGTGTCTGAAATTTCGATGGGTTATTATCGAGATTAATTGACAAATAGTTAAATACTTGAACAATATACATTTTTAATTTTTATATTTGCTGAAGCCGTGAATTCTTTTTAATGTATCGCAAATTTATTGATTTAAATATGTTAACTTTCAGTTTGCACAGTTTGACGATACACATATCAGATTTGAAACTGTTACGCCTAAATTTTAGTAATAATTTGCAAAATTCAAGCATAAGAATTGATAAAATCATTTCAGCATATGTAAAATCAATAATATAAATTATGAAAAATATATTGGTACAATTTAGTCTTATATAGATATTTTGATTTTTAAAAAAAAAATTTTTTTTTTAATAGAAGTGAAATAAAGCGAAATTATAAAAAATAATGTATGACTGCTTTGCATTGATTATTTTGAACAATGAAATACAATAATTTAAATAAATTTTTTTGATATAAAAGATTAAACAGTAGCACTGAAAATTGATTGAATAATCTTTAGCTTCGTTATTACACGTTGATCGTTAATCTTATTACACGTAAATTGCTAATCCTATTACGCGTAGATGGCCACTCCTACTCCAGAAGCATTTATATGTACGATTCTTCAGGAATTCATGCAATTAACACTAACGGAACAGAATTCTCGACGTCAAATTCTTTTACCATTTCAATATGTAAATTGTATTTCATTTACTTGGATTATAAAATATTAATCATTTTTAGAATTTTGAATTATAAAAATTATGAAAGTTTACGATAAATTAATTTAAAAAAAAATAAAGAAATCATTTGTCTTGTTTCTATTTTTTTTGTAAGAATATTTATTTCATTAATATTTGCAACCAATTTTCGATAGAAATAACTTATCATATTTGTAATTTGGCTAGCATGCGTGTTTTATTGGCAATGAATGCAAGATTATCATTTTTTTTTTAAGCATTGATAATTTACAAAAGTCATTTATTACTAAAATTTCTCCTCTAAATAATTATCAAATAGCAATGATATCATTTTTTCTATCTAACAAATAAATTTGATATCAAATTTGAATACTTTTTCAGAATCAACGTGAACGTATGAATTTCATCTTTTTCATCATATTCTTTTTCCAACTACGCGATATAAAAAATATCGTAAGTTCGTTAAAAGTTTTTTTTTTTTTAAATACGAATATTTCAAAATTTAAAACTGTATCAGATGATTGGTCTTATATAGTTTGAGAAAGCACAACCGCAACAAACAGAGCCGTTGGATTTATCGATACCAAAAATTGACCAAAAAGAAGTAAGACCATTGAAATTATCAATGATAAAAGAGGATGAAGAACAATCAGCGGATCAATGGAATGTATCAATTCAAGCAGCAATTGAAGAACGCATCCAATCACTGAATTTATCAATTCAAAAAGTGACTGAAGAAGAAGTCGAATCAGAAGAAAATTTTAATGAAATAAAGAGTACGAATGAGGCAAAGAGAATTCTATGTGACATATGCGGAAAAATGGTAAGAAATTTAAAACTGCACATACTGACCCATACTGGCAAGAAGTCATACATTTGTTCGATATGCGGGAATAGTTTCTCTCAATTATCCAGTTTGAAACGTCACGCGCAGACGCATACTGGTGAAAAGCCGTATTTTTGTGCGACACGTGGAATAAGTTTCTGTAGATCATGGAACTTGAAACGCCATATGATAACTCATACTGGTGAGAAACCATACTCTTGTATTGTATGCGGAAATAGTTTCTCTCAATCAAGCAGTTTAAAAGATCATATGCGGATTCATACTAATGAAAGATCGTAATTATATAACATGCGGGAAAAACTTTCTATATTATCGAATTTGAAGAAGCATATGAAGATTCATCCTGATACGAATTGATAGAATTGTTCGAAATACACGAAAATAAAAAAAGTCATATGTTCTGCAAACATGCAACGAAAATTTCCATTTGAAAGATAATTTCAAATTACATATGAAAATGTTTTTTAAACTTTTCACATTCAACTGTTAAACACATTTCAAATCAAAATACGCATTGCTATTTCTGAAGTCACTGATTATTTCTCCTGTTATCATTTCTGAAATTGTTGGTTATTGTTATTTACTTTATTAAATAAACTATTGCCATTTTATAGTTTGTCATCCATTATTTTTGTGCTCTTATATTCATAGCAATTTTTATTAATATTATTAATAATATTATTATTTACTATAAGTTATACGTTTTTCTAGTTCTATTAAATCTCATTTTTCTTTTTTCATCTTTTTTCTAATTTCTTTTTTTTTATATTAAATTTTACTGTTTTTTTTTTTTTTTTTTTTT
The DNA here is from genome assembly GCA_008729115.1 of Dirofilaria repens. Classification (NCBI taxonomy): domain Eukaryota; kingdom Metazoa; phylum Nematoda; class Chromadorea; order Rhabditida; family Onchocercidae; genus Dirofilaria; species Dirofilaria repens. The sequence continues at coordinate 103,060 of SNRZ01000153.1, forward strand.
TTTGTAGAATTGAGTGAGAATGCATTCCTTTCAGCATTCTTGGAAACAAAATCTTTTATTATTAGTCAAGGAGAAAAGATAAATTACTGAAGGGATTCCTTCTGATACTATTTGACTGAATACAAAGATGTAAATAGATAAATAAAACATAATACAAATTTGAAATAAAAATGAATGTTGCGAATAAATTGCGAAAAATATTTCGTGATAAAAAGAAAATAAGAGTGTTGCGGAAATCGCGAGGAGAATAAGAAAATCAATGATTCCTTTGTGTTGGATTTCACATGAATGTGTTTATGTATTGTATGTGCGTATTTATTTGTATAATGTAAGATGTAAGCTAAAATTGTCCGCCTTTGTCTATGAGCTATATTTCCCACAAGCTAACAAAAAGATCTATTCTTTATGAACAGTTGCATCAGAATCTTCTACCCATAAAAGAAGAAGGTACTGACCATCCAAATCATTGTCGATATAGTTGCTAGGAAAATTAAATTGAAGGATGATATTAGCTTTTTCATATTGTTACCGTTATTAATTCGTTTTATTGAAATTTAAATCGTTGAGTTTTTTGTTGTCGTGTTAGAATAACCTCTCATATTAAAGGTTTAATTACCCATGTTCGAGGTTGGTATCTTAAGATTTTATCTTTGGCGATAACTTTAAATGGAAATAAAGAACTTGCAACTCTGTGTGTCATCTTGCAATTCAATCAAAAAAAAAAAAAATTTTCCGGTGTCACAAACTAAAGAATTTAACTGGAGAAAAGCGAAAACTTTCCGTAAGTCAGTTTTGAAAATTCTAAAACCGAAGAAAATATTTCGTTCCCTGCGTCAATTAGCAGCAGCGACGGAAGGACGTTTGCAGCGATTACTTAAAGAAGTACCAGAAACTCTAGAGCTCTCTGAAACTCTATATATTGATGAAAAAAGGACTTATTATGAGAAACTTCTTTACGGACTGCAGTATACAGTCCATCACTTCTGCTGTGAATAAACTGGAGGCGATAAATCAGTAGTTGGAATTGAAGGACTGCTTGATGATAAACAGAAAAAAAAAAAACAGATAAATGCCCAAACAATATCTGATAAACAAAGGTTCATTAATGTGATGGAAAAAGATAGAAATATGTTGGCAATATTGGAGACGAAAAAGGAAAAATTGGAAACCATTTTGTTGCGTCTAACAAAAAGAAAGCTTGAATTTGACTACTCCAGCTTCACTGTCTGCATTAAATGAAGTTCGGTATACTAAATTATCTAAATTGAAATTACATATATTCTCTGGCGAACTTCTATAATAGCCTCTTTGTATGCAAATTTTCAAGTTGCTATAGATAATGAAAATATTCCTATGATACAAAAATTTTCCGATCCTATTGGATGTTTGACTGGAAAAGTTAAGGCAGCTATTTCTGGATACGCTATTACCTCTGAAAATTATCCAGTGATAATGAATGTACTCAAGCAAAAATACGGAAATCAAAGTACTATCCACTTGCAACTAACTGTACGATGAATTAAGGAAACTTCCAACGCCCGAAATAAGCAAGGATCTCCAATCAACTGTAGAAAACATGGAAAGAATATTACGGCAACTGGAAACATTGGAAGAAAATTTGAAGCATCCAGAAATTGAAATAGAAATTGAGTCGAAACTGCCACGATGGGTTTTGCAGGAGACCTATATGAATCGAGAAAAAGAAGATTCATGATCCATAACAAAACTAAGGAAGCAGTTAGAAATAATAATAACCCGAAATGAAGCTGTAAATCAAATAGAACAAGAGATGACAAGATCGAATTAGACCTATGCAAGAAAAGAGTCAAATCAAGTAAGGAAATCAAGACGAGAATATCAGGCACAAATTTCAGCTGTGTTTGTTGCTACGAAAACTTCTGTTGAGAGACTTTGCGTCTTCTGTTCAAAAAATCATTGGAATGATGAACGCAGTAAATATAGAGCAATCGATCAAAGATTTGTCAGAGCTCGAGAATTGCAACTGTGTTCTCGATTTTTAAGAAAAAGAACATGACAGCAAAAAATGCAATTATAAAAAAGTATGCTTTCATTGTAAGCGTCATCACAATTCTGCGTTCTGCAAAAATATCAAAGAAATAAAGATGACCACTTGGAATAAAAGAAAATGAATACCGTAGATGAGAAAATGAAAAATGAATTCTAACAACTGTTGCATTGCTGCATTAATTAATGAAAAGATAGTAAAAAAAAATGATTCTTTTCCTATGTAAAGATGTAACAATTATCAATCCAAAAAATGATAAACAAGCAACTGTGATAGTCTTTCTGGATACATGATTACGATTATCTTTTATCATCAGCGAAGTTAATAAGCAATTGAGATTGGACTTAAAAGTAAAGGGAAGTGTGAGAATAGAAGGTTTCGTTGAAGAGGAAATCAAAGAATATCAAATTTCAGTGGTATCGCTTAATATCCAATTACGAAATGGAAAGTATAAATCCATGAAAAACGGTGGAACACCTCACTTCACACTTACGAAGAATTGATCTACCTAATTACCAGGACAATAAATTGCTAAAAAATAGGAAAATCGATGTGGACAAAATTCCATAAAAAAATGGAAGAAATCAAAATTATCAATCGGAGCAGATTATTTCAACATAAAAAAATGAAGAGAACATAAATATAAAATAAAGAGGACTATTTAAAACCTATGACAAATTATTTTATTTTATAAAGAATATTTCAAAATTTTCATGTGCAATTATAGTAAGAGCAATAATTTAAATAATTGATCGAAATAATATGGAATAATCTTATCTGGTAGCTAATATAACGTATTCAACAAATTAAAGATGATCAAAATACATTAGTTGATTTAAGAAATAGCATGTACAATAAGCGATTAGTGAAACATTTAATATATGAAAATATGCAAAATTAGTTTACATTTTTTATGCTTCAAATTTTCAAATAATCAATAAATTTTGATTGTTTTATTTAGATGTTAAAATTATTCTATTCGAAAATAACATACTACAAAATAATCCGTAATGTAATTATTTCTATCATCGCTGCTTATTCAGCTGCTACTCTTCATTTGAAATACTTTTTTTTTTGTTTACATTAGTGTTAATCAATTTCAACAGTTCGTTATCATCAAAATAAATAAGTTTCCATGAAAAAAAAAAACAATCAAAAAAGCGAAATAAAAAACAATCAGTGAAATTTATCAACAATTTCGAATCGAACACCATATTTTTCGAGACGATCATAGATGCTTGTCTTTTTGAATGCAGATACTGGTGTATGCACACCACTATAAAATATTTTAATTTCAAATCACTAAATCATATATTAAGTTCAAAGGTAATCGTAAAATTAACTCACTCTTAATCCAGCAAAATTAGAAGATTCTATACATAAAAATAATTTACATTATATTTAATAGTACCTGATAGTCCATTTGTCAGTAAATTTCGAAGATATTATAAATTATTAAAAAGAAATTTCTTTCGCAATGCGATGATTGCGGCATATTTTTAAATGCATAATTATAGCAAATTGTTGTATAACATGAAATTATATTCTGATGTTTTGCTTCCATTTTGATCCTACTTGATAGTAATCATCCTTTTTATTCCAATTTTTAAGAAACTTACCCTTGCGGAAGTTTATTGGCATCATTGAGCAACGATAATGCAGAAGCCAAGACACAAGCTGACGTAGTAACGTATCCAGCGTCAGGTCCTACACAACGAGCTACGATCTATAGAAAATTACATAAATTGAAAAATTACATTAAAAAAATTGAAACTTATCTTCGATGCACCTAACTTATGAAATCTCAAAAAAAAGACAGCACTTTTTTTTAGAAAAAAAAAAAAACGATACTTTAAGAAAGAATATTTTTTTTTTTATTTGGCTATCTAAAGCAAACAGATATTATTTGAGCAGGTAAAAAATTGTCAACTCTTTGGCATTATTCAAATGAGCCTAAATTACCTCTTTAATTGGTTTAACATTGTACTCATTAAAAGAACTATGTTTTTCTGTCCAACCAGTACCAAAAAACCAATAAGTAAACGATGATTGCTTTACCTAAAATTTTAAACTATCTGATAATAATTCCCGTATAATTTCTATCTTAATTTCATGAACAACAATGATCATTTCCTTATCAAACAAATTATGGTAGTAATTGCATGTCACAAAAAAGCAAATATTTGTTAAAATATTTCATAACCTGTTTTTCATAAAATTTTATCACAAATTTAATATTAAAAATCAAATTTAAAAATTGATTTTTCCTGCTCAACGGTAGGTCCTGATTCTTTGAACATGCCAAAACTGCATAATCTCGGATGTGCCAATAAAAAATTCTTCATAAATGATATTTTAGCAGCAAACATAAAAACTATAAGCCATAGTGAAATCAGAAAAGCCCAAATAAATGATTTGATTCGAATGAATGTTTCCACTTGAACCTAAAATTTATTACAGTAATATCCACTTGAACCTAAAAATAAATTACAGTAATGATGAAATCACATATACAATGAATTACGTTATATATTGTTATGTCGAGAAAATTTTTTGATAACTTATCAATTGATTAATGCTGATATTTGCCAGGATTTTGCCGGATTGTTACTATCAGATTTCTAATTAAAATAATGTACAAAACAGTGAAAAGTAAATGGTTAAAATTTGCATAAATACCAATTTAAGAAATACTAATGAATACTAATTTAAATACTAATTTGCATAAACAATGATGACCTTGTATAAGTTAATTTAAAATTCTTATTATCGTAACTTTATTAAAAATATTTTCTATATTTCACCAATAAAAAAAAAAAATTTGCATTTCTACTGATTTAATTTATCCTGAGGGAAATATTGAACCATTTATTTTCTTTTTGTATTAAACAACAACCACTCTTGACAAGAATAAATAATTATTTTGAATTTAGCATAATTTAAGAATCTGTTTTGAAAATCATTATGAGATATGCTGGTAGGAGAAAATCGACGAAGGAAGCTTACTGGTAAAACATTATGAAATTTGTAGTCAAAATATTGAGATCGAATGACGACACTTTTATCAGCTCCATTAAATGGAAGACACCATCCATTAATTTTTTCATTGAACCAAAACGAACTTCTAAAAAATGAATATAATCATAGATATCAACAGGTATATAATACAACAGGTAAATATATATTACATATATTATATATAACAAATATCAACAAGTATATCGCTTTGGCTTTGATAAATTAGATAAATGTTCAAACCTTTTTGGTACTTGAAATGAGCTTTTTGGTAATCGCTCCGGCATTGTATTTTGTCGTATTTTATCTAAATTATCAGTTAAAAGATTTGCCATACGTAAAGTAAAAGTACGATATGTACCCGCATTGCCGGAATAACCCTGAAAAATTTGGAAATTTTTGATAAAATTTAAATTTGCAATATTGTAATAACATGTAAAATTCAATCGCTGCACAACAAAATTTCAAAATATTTTGATTTGCTACTTATACCTCTGTAAAATTTGTAACTTTTTTTAACAAAAGATTTCAGTGAATATAAGATAATAATCATTTGAATTATAAGATACATAAGATAATCATTTAAACTATAAGATGCATATCATAAGATAATCATCTGAACCATAAGATGCATATCTTACAGTTCCATAAAACAATCTATCATCAAAAGTTAAAAAGTTATGACATCAGAATGCAAAGTGAGATAAAAAGTTTAATTTTATCATTTCTTGCAACTGAAAAAAATCAGAATTCATTCAAGAAAAAGTTGGATGGAAGAATGAATCCAAATGATACGATTATTAATTTTTCATCTTTCGAAAATTTTCGCCATTTTCATGTTCAGATGATAAACTCTTATTCCGGCATATTATCATTCGATCAAAATATTCCAGAAGTTCGAAGAATCTTTATTTTCAACTATGACATGTCTGAATTGGACATAAGTATTCTCGATCCCTTTTTTTTTTTTAAATTAAGGCAAGGCATGTTTTTGATATATATGAAAATTGATGATTTCGAATATTTTGAAAATTTCATGATTAAAATTGTACCTTTAGAATTGTATTTTGTAGTCTAGAATAATTTTTGCATTAATTAAATTCTTTTTTTTAATTACATATTTTTAACATTTCTATTGATGCTGAGTTAAGATAATACGGATGATCGAAATTAAATGAATGAAAATTTATAATATCATACCGCAGGTCCTATATTTATTTGCGCAAATGTTTCCACATGATTCAATTGACCGTTGAATTTATTCTTCAAAAAATTAATACCCAAATCACATGGGATACTATCCCAACCACATGCACTAACAATATATAAACCTTTTTTTTGTGCAATATCATTGTATTTCATTTGCATTGATTCCAAAAACTAAAATAAAATTGGATAAATTTTATAAAAAAAAAAAAATATTTACAACAAAATATAAAATTTCGAAATTATTGCCACAAATTCACTTGAAATATTCACAAATTATTGGAAAAATTTTAGAAAAAATATGAAAAAAATATAAAATTTATCTAATTGAATTTTTATTTTTTCTTTAATTACATATTTTCAACATTTCTAAATATATTTAAAACAAAGCATAAAATTTCAAAATTATTACCACAGGTTCACCTGAAATATCCACATAGCTAGCATCGTTTTCTACAGCAGCTTTTACAACCGCTTCGCCATACAAACGATACTGAAAGGATTAAATTTTATTATTAAAATAAAGTTATAATATGGCGAAAAATTAGAACATATAGAAAATATATGAAATGATAAATTGAAAATTGGAACATATAGAAAAACATATAAAATGATTGCATCAAAATTTCTAACATTTAATTTTACAAATTTCAAACTGATATTGATAAAATTTTTACGAGAATTAAGAATTAATTGATATATGCAATGAAAATGAAGCATATAGTTTTAAACTGATATTGATAAAATTTTTACGAGAATTAAGAATTAATTAATATATGCAACTTACAGGACCAACAACATTTATAATAACTTTTGCTTGCTTTGCCATTGCTGCTAATGTCGATTCATTATAATTGTTAGCAATAATTATGGGAATATTTCGTAAATCTTTGCCTAAAAATTCTTATCAGTTCATGTACGAAAGATTTTTCATAATTTATCATTTTTTTTTTTTATATATTATAAAAAAAAGTTTTCATTTTTTGTTTTCTTTTCATCTTTACTTCTTCATTTTCGTTCTTCAATTAAATTATTAGCATATTTAATAGTATTTCTAATAAAACAATTTTCTGCTTTTTTAATTGATATGATATAAAAATTTAAAACATTGAATTAAAATTTTGGTAAAAAAAAAAAAAAAAACACAATTTTATAAAATAATTTACTCATTTCATGACCGATGTTTTCGAGTAATTTCTTTAATCGAACTTCATTTCGTCCTGCAATAGCAAAGCTTACATTCTCCTGATTCTGTTGTTCAATTAATAATTTAAGAACATAAACTCCCGTGAAACCACTGGCACCATATAATACAATATCATAACGCGACATCTTCTTTCTACCTGTAACAAAAAAAAAAAAAAAAAAGCAAATTTTTTAAAAGAGTAAAATATTGAATTAAAATTAGACTGAAATGATTTAACAATTACAAAACATTTTGTCTCACCTGTCTAATCAATCCTTCCGATAATTTTGATCAATGAAAAAAATTTTTTTTGCGTATCGAAAAAAAGAAACGACATTGAATTGAATAAAATAACTGGAATGACTTTAACAATTACAAAACATTTTGTCTCACCTGTCCAATCAATCCTCGATAATTTTTGATCAATGAAAAAAATTTTTTTTGCGTTCGAAAAAAAAAACGACAGAATTTAAAAAGGTAATTGTTGTATGCTAAAAAAATTGCTACGAATGAAATGACGCTTGGAACAAGTTTATAATTTTCAACTTTTAAAACTTTTTTTTTAACAAATAACAAATAATGAAAAATAATTGACTATGAGAGCATAATAAACAAATGCGAAATAATTAGCAGCTTACAAAATGATATGAAGCTATGTTATTGAAGAAGTAAAATGATAGTTCAAATTTTAAACTGCTTAATTTAGCTCTATCATTCATTTGATCCATTATTGTATTGTATTAAAAATGATCTTAATTATTGTTAATATTGATTAATGCTTATCTAAATATTTATTCGGGCTAATTTCTTTTTTCTTTTGAAATTGATAATTTTGAAATCGTTAAATGAGATATATCTCCATAAGCAAATTACAAAAGTAATACGGATCTAATCTTATCACTGTGCATTATCAATCCTATACAAGATAGGAATTCTTTATTGATCAAATGAATTTCAATTTATAATATTCGATTAATAAATAATTTAACATTTGATAAAAAATTAGAAATCGACCTTTCTTTCAACCTTTGAATAACATAACAATTAAAAGAGGAATTCCAGTAATTACTTAATTTCAATACGATATAAAACATTTCATTATCGAAATTCATATGAGAGAGAAGAAAATGCTACGATAAAAATTAATGCCCGAGCAATTTATTTGTATAAGTGTCGCATTAGGAGATTAAATTAATTTTTCCCAAAATACATCATTTAATTGTTCCCTGCTTTTTTAATTTTGCAGATGGCATATCAAAACTTGAAAAATATCGATAACATTTTTCCATCCTCTAATGTACTATATGCAAAAAAAAAAAACCTGTTATTTAGAAATTACAAAAGTTAAGTTTTATTTCTATCTAAAAAATTTTTATCAGTGAAAGTTGAAATATGTTATTAACTTGTACATAGGAATATCAAAAAAAAAAAAAAAAAATCAAATAAAAGAGATTAGCGAAATTGAAGAGTGAAATTATTGTACGCAAAGAATTAAATGGTGAATTGATTAATTCAATGGATTTAACAAGCCGAAAAATCAAGTGGTAAATTAATAATTCAAAAGCCGAGAAAAATCACGCAGCTAGAATCTTAGGTTGATCTAAAAGAAGAGAACTTTGTAGATCAGTTCAATTGGAAATCAATTCCGAGAATGATTGGACAACAGATTGATAATTGAAAGGATCTGAACAAGCCAAGAAAAAATCACGCAACTGGAGTCTTAGTTGATCTAAAAGGAGAGAACTTTGTAGATCAGTTCAGCTGGGAATCAATTCCGAGAATGGTTCGACAACAGATTAATAATTCAAAGGATTCAAAAGATCTCGTAGCTGGAGTCTTAATTAATCTAAAACTAGAATACTTTGTAGATCAATTCAGTTGAGAATCAATTCCGAGAATAATTCGACAACAGCAAAGTAACAATTCAACAGTTCAACAGCATGAACGATATTCGTCTGAAATGACGATTTAAATGACTTGTCAAAGTTTGATGTAGAAAGCAGAATTCTATGTAAGTTAATTTTCATGAATAATTCAGAATTGTCACCTAATTCTTTTAATTCAAATTAAGATGAATATTGAAGAGATTTTATAGCAATTCAATGTGTAAATTCATTACCGAAAAACGATGAATATTTGTTTGTTTTTTTGATCAGAATTTATAAACAATTTTAATTTTTTATGTTTAACATTTAAAATTTTGACAAATTCAGAAAGTAAAATTTAGAAATTATAATTTGTTAATATTTGCCAAAAAAGAAATTAATACCCCTGGGAGAATACCTATGTTTCAATATTATGTCATGCAAAAGTAGATCGTAACCGGATATGATCGATTTTGAGATAAAATGAAAACAGATATGATAAATTTTGGAAAAGTTTTTTAAGCTTAAAATAATTTTATATCATTTATCAATACATTGAACAAATTATTATGCCACATCATATTTTATATTACCAATATTATATCATGCAAAAGTAGATCGTAACCGGATATGATCGATTTTGAGTTAAAATGATAACAGATATGATAAATTTTGGAAAAGTTTTTTAAGCTTAAAATAATTTTATATGATTTATCAATACATTGAACAAATTATTATGCCACATCATATTTTATATTATTAAGTTAATTCAGAATTTTTTTAAAAAAAATTATATGTAAGCTTATATCAATCAATTATCAAGGCAGATATAAAAGTAAATTAAAAAAAAAAAAAAAAAACGATAGGCACTTTAAATTGATATGTTTAATATTTGGTTCAAATAACAGCAAAATCAAATGAATGCATTTTTGATCAATGATGGCAGTTTAACTTAAAATGTTTAATATTTGGCTCAAATGACAGCAAAATCAATGAATGCATTTTTGATCACTGATAAAAATGTTACAGTGCTTGATGTAGTCTTGGTTTTTTTGAACATTATCGATGGTTTTAAAACGAGGAAAACTTTGCTCTTTTATGTCCGAAATTTAATTCGTCTTCCTGAAAATTTAAATAAATTTCATTTTTATTGAAACTATTCCAATGCATTTTATCATACAAATTATTAGAACATTATATTTGATAATTGATAATATATCAAAATCTCTTATTTATTTTTTGCAATTAATAATTAAGATATTACAATATCTGATTTGATCTTAGCTGGATACAATCCAAGAATTTACTAATTAATTAAATAATTTATGAAGGGTGATACATGATTGAATGAAACATTTATATATATTGTTTTTCTTTTTGGACATGATCTAAGAATTCATTAATTAATTAATTAAGTAATTTAATAGGAAAAGACATGATTGAGCTAGGCATTTATGTGTATCTTATGGATAAAGATTCAGCAATTTATTCATTTGAATTCATTCATTTGAATTCAAATGAAATGACAACTTTGATTGAATTTCTTTGATTCAATAATTGCATTCCACACTATGCATGAAACAATTTTTCAAATTGAACAATTTAGTTTGAAAAGTGAAGGTGGAACCGTCAAAAACTATTTGATTATGTTAGAAATTTAAAAGAACTTTTAAAAGTTTATGGTAAGAAAATTTTTTGATTAAACTAAGGACATGAACATTTATTCACAGGTAAATCAAAGATCGCTAATTAAGAAAATAATAAACATACTTCGATACTTTATCATTCTATTTCAAAAAACTACCAATTAAATGAATTTAATTGGTTGGTTTTTGTAGGTCTAATATTTTTGTCGTTTTTAAATGATTTCGATTTGGTAAAGAAGAAAAGCCTATATTTTAATTCTAAAATTATTTATTTGTTTTCAGCACTTGCATCATATTTTATCCGATATCTGTCTGAATTATATTTTATCTGATATCTGTCTGATAAAATACGATAACATTAATTTCCTTTAGGAATTTTCAAATGTCATAGAATCTGTTCTCTATTGGTCATACTGATAGAATGAATGATTTTATCAGTTGAAAAGAGATGAAATTACAATTGTTAAAGTTATGTTTTGGTTTTTCCATACTATTTATCATTCTATTCACTTATACATATCTACGATGGGAAACGTTAAATGAAAATTTTATTTTGGGACGAATTTTTAATGCAACACAGTTGGTAGGTTTGTTTATTCGTTCTAATAAATTTTCGAATCAATTTTTTTTTTTGATTTTTGATTTTTTATCTGTTTTTATTTGATTTCTTTTTTTCATCAATCCCTTTAGAAGATGAAGAAGATAATGTGATCAAATCATTTATCACAATTCATTATCTCACATTAAAACATTTTACCGTTGAATTTGAACTTCATTCCTAATATCATTTATCATTGCATTGAACTTCAGGATTCTATACTATTATCATCACCATTGATACTTACATGGACAAAATATTTCGGTGATTCTTGGATTCAAAATATTAAGCAAAATATGGATGATTGCGATTATCATTGTATATTTACCAATGATAAAGAGTATGTAACATTTGTTATCTTAACAACTAGTAATGTTTATATTATTATTTTATAAGATAGAAATGATAATTTTGATATGCTTTATTGGAGTTATAAGAAGGGAATTATTATTGGAATTATTATTGAATATATTTTTGATTCTGAGATTCTGATTGGTAGTAAACATAATGGAACGATATATCATTGATTATTTTACGTTCTGAATCACTCCACAGAACTTTGCCTAAATCATTTTCTTTTTTGCCATTCTAAAAAGTACAAATGCCGTTTCTGATACATTTTGCAAATTATGAACTTTCGAAACAAATATATCAGTGATGATAAGCACAAACTATCGAAAATGATCGACGATCGACTATTCATCTTACGATTTGATTTCGAAATTTTGATGATCACACTTTATTTATCAATGATCACAATTTATTTTAGCAATGACTACTTGAAAATTTGAATTGCTTTATAGAAATTTAATATCGTAAAATTTGATATCGTTATCAAATTAATCATTCTCTATCTTTCCTTTTTAATAGGAGAAGCAAGACTAATTTATAAATCACTTGACAAAAGTAAATACTTCTACAATAAATTCCACTCACGACAATATGAAAGTGAAAAAATTATTCTCGGATAGGTGAATAATTCTACAATAAATTCCACTCCCGAACAATATGAAATCATGAAAAAGTTATGCTTGGAAGTTTTTAAAAAATAATAAATAATACGCTCTTAGTTGTATATATTAATTGAATGATAATAAATAGATTGATAACACAAAGCGATTTGACAGTCGTCACGATACTAATCAATGCATTATGCTAAGTATTGATTCAAATATTCTTTCAACAAAAATACAATGAAAACATGTTATAAACATTTCAGGAAACTGTCGGAAGCTTCGGCCATATTATTTCACATTCGTGATTTGCGAAGATTACCTAAATTTAAGAATCCAAAACAGTTATTTGTATTTGTATTGCAAGAATCACCTCTATATACGTTTAATAACTTGGATTCTGTAGCAGAAGATTACTTCAATATAACGATGACTTATAGGTCTTCATATCATTTTAAAATAAACTTATTTTATTGGAATTTCTTAATTACAATATGATCGACGATCGACTATTCGATTAAAGTTTTCATAATGTTGATAACAAACAAATGCTAAATTTTCTGATCGAATCCCAAATGCAAATGTTTCGAGCCGAAGTTTTCAGAATCATTTAAAAATTTCCGGAAGACCGGATAAGAAGAAATTTATGTCTTAAATCAGATAATTTTGATGATGTCAATTTCAAACATTCCAATACTTTATTACTTAGCTCAATTCATTCATCTTACAATTTTGCATATTATCAGTTCTTTAGAAAAAATTTGCATATATTATCAACATTATGAAAACTTTAATTAACGTCATTGTAGGCGTGATAGCGATATTTTCATGCCATACGGTATAATGAAAAAAATAACCAATCTTACACCACGAGAACAAATTTGGAATTGGAGTGAAGTATGTTATTAGTATTGTGAAATGATTTAACTAACATATCTAAAATATTTTCGAATTTTAGCAAAAGTTATCTCTTTTTTTAAAGGTTGTGAAAATAGCTAGCAGGAAAGTACAATCTGTTTTACAATTGGTTTCAAATTGTCATACTAAATCGAAACGTGAATTATACGTAGAACAGCTTCGAGCATATATGAATATCACGCAACACGGATCGTGTAACAATAGTCCTTGTGATCAGGAATGTGAAATAAAAGAATTTGGTGCTTTTATCACTTTAAAATTTTTGATTTAATTTTTTATTTATTAACTCTTTGATATTTTCATTTTATAAATTATAAATTTCAGCGCAGCATCATTTCTATTTGGCATTCGAGAATAGCATTTGTCGTGATTATATTACTGAAAAATTATTTAAATGTCTGGCCAAGTTGATAGTACCCGTAGTGCTAAAAAGATCTATATATGAAGATATTTTACCGCCTGGATCATTCATTGCTGCAGATGATTTTACATCTCCACGTGAACTGGCGGAATATTTACAATATTTGCTAAATAATAATACGGCTTATCTGAGGTATTAATTATACATCGATGATAGTATTTCTAAAAAAAAAAAAAAGTGAAGTGATAAAGAACATCGGAAAACATTCAAAAACATGCAATGATGAAGCATAACATTGATTTATTTTTTAAAACGACTAATCAAATTATTTTATGCATTAGTTATATTTTATTGCACAATATTTTAAGTTATTTGAAATGGACAACACATTATGAGAAAGCACTCGGAGTGAGCAGTTATTGTGAATTATGCAAATATCTTCACAAGGGCATTGTTAGATCTCGAATAATTCCGGATATTAGAAAGTGGTGGTTTCAAGGATGTATTGAAGATTATGCAGTCGATTTATTGGGAAAGACAAAAAGTGATAGTTCTTTTAAGTAGGCATTTACGGTAAATTTATTATTGAGAAGTTGAAGTGTTTCAACATTAAAAGATATATTGAAGATTATGCGATCTACTTACTGGGAAATATTAAAATCAACAGATCCTAATTTTTAAAATTTTGCTCATTTTTAGCTGAATTTAGAGAATAAGTCGTAGATTATGGTTTTGAGCGTTAAAAACAAATCGATTAGTGACTTTCGATCAACTTATAAAATTGCAAAATATAAAAAGTTATCAGATGACATAATTAGCGTGAATTAAACAAACTTGATATGAATCCAAATTGGGATTAATGCTCAAAATATTTATAGCTTGGAATGCTTCCGAAAGTTTTCTTTATTACTTTTCTCTTTAATTTCTCTTGCAACATTCGAAATGCAACTTATTTCCTTCCAAATTCTACCTCAACTATTCTTAAAGTTAATTTATGGAATTTTCAGTATATGTTGTTTAGGAAATGATATGATATTTTGTTTAGAAAATTGAAGTGATATGATATTTCAGTGCAGTAATATGATATTTTGCCAACGTTTTATTAAATTATGAAGCGCTATTATATGCTGATTTATTGATTGATTATTTTCAAGCTATTATATTTATTGATTGATTGAATGTTTTGTAGTTGTTTCTGAAGTGGTTGGTTTATTTGATTTTTTTTCTTTTTATCTTTGATATTAAGTATTCAGGTTACTCAAATACTTTTGTTTTTGTTTTTTTTTTTGCATTGCAATAAAATACAAGAGTTGCGAATTCTTTATTTCTATTTAAACTCCAAAAGTTGCCAAAGACAATGTCCAAAGATACCAAACTCAAAACTTTGATAAATGAGTCTTTAATATGATAAGCTATTCTAATACGATAACGAAGTGAAGGAAAAAAAAAGACAAAAACACCCGACGCGGTGATCCAACCGACCTGATCGAAGCACATCTTCTATAATCGTTTGATATTTAGGATTCTCTTTAGCGCAGGTGGAAAATTCTGGCACATTAACCAAACGAAATAAAGCCTTTATTAGCGTGTATGAAATGCAGCTCATAGACAAAGGATGATAATTTTAGCTTTCATCTTGCATTTATAGTAAATACGTACGTGCAATGCATAGACATTCGTGCGAAATGCAGCATAAACAAATCATTGAATTCTCTACTTTTCTGATTCTCCTTGCGATTTCAACGTTATTCATATTTTCTTTTTATCACGAAACAGCTTCGCAATTTATTCGCGACAGTAATATCTTTAAATTCATTCATGTCTTGTCAAAAACAAATTTTTTTTCTCTCATGCCTTATAATAAAACGAAGCTTCTCGGGTTAGCAGAATCAATATTATTATTAGCATCAGTATCAGAAACAATTCCGTTCTATCACGATAATGATTGAAAGGTTTTATGAGGATAATTTAATAGCTCAAAGCATGGGTGGCAGTACATCAAGATCTACAGATCAACTACATTGATCGAGAAAAGTTGCAAGAGGATAATTCAAGAGGATAATTGCATCAATGCACGAGTAAAGACAGTGATACGATTGCTAAAAATTATGATTGCTAAATATTATGATTGCAAAAAATTTTAGCAACTTGTTAGAGAGAGAGAGAGAGAGAAAAAAAAAATATTATAAATTTAAACTGCTTATACTTTATAAAATTATTTGGATAATTTGTTATTATTTGGTTAACGAATAAAAACGGAATTGCTAAAAAAAAAAAAATTGCTAAAATTTTTACAGATTCACTAAACGATTTGATAATTATGCAAATAATTTGATAATTAATGTATAAAATAGATTCAACAAAATAATATAAAAAAGCTTTATTAATTAGAATGCAAATAAAATTGTTAATATATATATTTTTTTTCAAATGCAATTATTTAACGACTCTTTAAATATATATTAGAAATTATTAATGATATTAATATTTCAAAACTTTTTAAATATTTTTAAACATTTTTAAATATAAATTTTTTAAATATTAAATTATACGGTTATGTATAATCAATGACTAAAAAAAGTATGGAAAATATATTTTATTCAACAATTTAATAAGCGTCCAATATGATATTTTTCTTTTAACATTAAAAAATATTATATTAAATTGTAACAGTGAAATAAAAAATTAATCTAATTAATCTTTGATTTTTTTTTTAATTTAAACATTCTCGAATTATTTGTAAAAATTATATTCGATTAATTCTTTCAACTTTTATATTTCTATTATTCACTTCTATTTTTTTATATTCATACTTGGACAATAATATTTCTTTTTACTCAATTTTTTGGATAGAAAATCCAACAGCAAAAAATTCAACAAATAAGTTTTTTGAATGAAAACCCAACAAGTAATTGGAAATGTTTCAATACTATAATGATTAAAAATTTTAAACTGGAATAATCTAATAATTAGCAAATTGAATTATGCCTTCAACATATCATAATGTATGTGTTATAATATACATTTCGAAAATTTAATCACAATTACTTATTTTAAAAATTACTCATTGTTTTATTAATTTTAACGTCCATTTCTTTTTGAAACAAAATTTAAATTTCTTTTTCCCTGAATTTTTATTTATTATATTACGTCACGTCAAATCACGTAAATTATAGATTTTTCATTCTAATCAATAATCACAATACTAAAAAAAAATTCAAATTACGTTTGCTTTATGTTATACGCATTAAGTTTTTTTTTTAGTAAAATCCGATATGATCGTTAAATCGCTGAAATGTGAAAATATTTCCACGACTTAATCAAATTTACGCTTAGATATAAAACTTAATTAACTTAATTCATTTGACCTATGATCTAATTTCTCTGAAATGAAAAATATTATAAGATTTGATAACCAAATTCGCATTTTCATGGTATAATATGCTGTATTAAATTGTTTAAAAATTTAATCTTTCATTTTTTTTTTAAATCAAACTACGACAGTAAAAGTCGATCCCTTTCACATTTTTGCAACAATATTGATTGATAATCGTCCAAATTTCATCACTTTTTATCATTAATTTATTAAAAATTTAGAATTCGTTTTAAAAAAAAAGAACGATTGCAAAATATTAAAATGAAAAAAATGTCATCCAATAAAAAGATTAAACATTCACCATTTTCTTTTTTTTTTTTTAATTTTTTTCCTTGGAGAAAAAATTAGAAATGAGAAAATTTTTGCGAAATGAGAAAAAATATCTGATATAAGGAATTAGAAAAAATTTTTTCGTTCAATTTCATCATCCAATTATTTTTATTCGAAATTTATTTTATCGGAAATTTCGTTTGCGTACAATGCATTCACTGATTACAAAATATAGGAAATTTTGAAAAATAAAATACCAGTTTTACCAAGATTTCAAAAACCTGTTTTATCAAATATATGAAAGATTTCCTTGTCATGTATCATACATATATGACATTGTTAAATTTATCCTAAACTTTCTTCTCGTGATAATGAATTTTTGAAATTTGAATTATTCTTTTAAATTTTCAATTCATATTTTGTATCGCATAAATTGTTGTTTCATTATCGTAATCTATGCGATCATCATTTATCATATAATAGCAATTAAGTAAATGCGTACTACTATTGTTGAATTTAGCAGATCTTGTTTTTTTTCAATATTTTATTTCTTATTAACATTATGGATCATATTATATTTTAATTTATCTTTGAACCTTTTATCAGTTAATGAAAAAAATTTTTACGATTGTATTTAAAATTTTGGCTCAAATTAATGATTGAATTAATTCGAATTATAGTGTATTATTAATTAAAAATTTCATCACTAATAATTTAAATTAGTAGTCGATTCATTTGATGATTACATTTAATATGTATTGTTAAAATAAAATGAAAATTAAAATGAGATTTTAGTAAAAATTTAAATTATAACTGTTAGTTTTATTTTCTTTTCTTTTTCTCCGTTTTATTTGCAAAGCAAATTTAATTTCGATATTTGTTAGAAAGAGTTGTTGTTAAACGATGATCGATAGAAAAAAATAAAGTAATAATAATAAAATAATTATATTAGATTTTTTCTAGAAAAAGTAGAATTAATTTTTGAAATTTTAGTTTCATTTGTGTTTTCAAATAATTCATTAAAATTATATTAATTATTCATTTATTTTAGCAAAAATTTGCATTTGTTTTGAATGATTTCACATTTTATTTCTTTCCATCTTTCTTTCAATTTTTACACTTTTTTCATTTTCATGATAATTGATAAAATAATTAGCTTTAGTGTTTCACAAAGATTGATATGATATTCATCTTCAACATTAGGTTAAGAATTATACCATTATAAAAATCTACATAAAGCAAAATAAATTGATTAAATTGATTATTTTATTTAATCACTTCGTATGCTTCGAGTACTTCATTTAATTCTATTGAATATTATTGATTAAAAATTTGTAACAAAAAGTTTGCATTTAATAATATAATTTAATAATTAAAAATTTAATGTGATAAAAACAATAAAAAGTTCCATTATAAATTTTAGTGAAGAAAAATTAAAAATTTTGATATGCATTTTTAAGATTATCAGTTAAATCGATTTCAGTGTTCATAATTTAATTCATTTTTTGTACAGTTATCCGAAATTGAAATTCATAAGATTGACAATTTGTTTTTTATTGCGATTATTATCATGTCATGATTATGAGCATCAAACAAACAATAATCTTTCAACGATAAATCATCCAAAGATTTCATAAAAGAATCAATATGTAATTTATCCCTATCACTATATTCATAACTCTAACACTATTGATAGCATTATTAACATATCATGATTATCACGATAATTGAATATAATCAAGACAGTTAATTTGCAACGTTTATCGTATATATAACTGAATTGATTTCGTTATATGATAAGAATGATATTAGTGATAAAATCATTGAGAAGTAAACGGTGATAGCAAAAATTCATAAAGTTAACATGCGATAAATTTTTTCAGGTGCGATAATTTTCTTAAAATTATCAAAAACTATATTTATTTGAACTTACCTAAAAGATATTATTTGCGCTTATCAGCGATTCGTAAATGATATGAAATCACCATCGTATTTTGCACCAGCACCAATAACGGAGGATGAAATAGCTGGAGCTGAAAAAATTAGGTTAGTATTTTAAAACAATTTCAAATTATCAAAATTGAATTATATTACTATGTCTTACTAATAATTAATTATCACCTATCACCAACATACCACATGCAAATGTTTGTATTTGACTGGATTATCGTATGCTTTCAATAAAAGACAACTTTTTTAGCTTAAATTTTTTATGTTTTAATATACAGCAATTTAGTAAATTATGCATCATTTAATCTTTTCGTTGATATTACTGTAAACATTTTACCTTTATCATTAAGAATACTGTATGTTTTGTTACAAGATTGCTATTTATAATATAAAAATATTTTAAAGCGATGATGAAAAAATGATATATTAGATTAGTTAAGAATGCTGAAATTTCAACTTTCTCCAAATATATGATAAATACGAATAAGTGAAATATTAGCTTAATTACGCATACTGTATTTGTTATAGTAGGCATACTGTATTATGCATCATATAAATGTATACATGACAGCTATTAACTTAATTATGCATGCTATATTTCTTATGGTTGGCATACTGTATTATATGTACCGTATAAATGTGTTATTTACAGAGAAATAGTTGATGATATTCCGGATTCATTTAATACAGTATTTTATTTGGCACGTTGGTGGCGTGCATATAATGGTGATTTAGATCGTATTAAATGTAACATGAAAGATTTATTTGATCATCGACGAGCACTTGCCTATGATCGTATCGAAACAGAATTGCTGCAAACAAAATTAGAATTTGCTAAAAAAACATTTGAAGTAAATGATATTCGAGTAAATAATATTTTATAAAAATAAAAAAAAAAATGAATTTCAATATGATTTAAATTTTTTTTTTGAAATTTCAAAAATTCTCTTTTTTCCGCCGGAATATGCTTTTCGATTAAAATAAATATTTTTCGATATTTCATTTTATTTTGCTATTTGTTTGTTGTTTTTTGCATCTAAAAAAAAATTGCGAAATTATTCTTGATTTTTCTAAATTTTTTAAAATTTATATTAATTCAAAATTATATTTCATTTATCTTATCTGAAATGATAAATTGATTAATTTGTATTTACTTTTTTTTTTTCTCACATTTTCTCTTCTCTTTCCTCCGCTATCCATATGATTCGTTTTTTGTTTTTTTTTCTTCAAATATTTTTGCAAATTTTCAATTTTTTTTTTTCTTCATTTTTCGCGAGATTGTTTTTGATTAATTTTCAGCGATTTTGCATCTCAAAAATATCATTAAATCAAAGGTTAAATAATATATGTGTGTTTGTTCAACGAATGATAACAAATGATATCGATGAGGTTTAGTATCATTATTATCATTTTCAATTTTTGAATTAATGAATTAATGTTATTTTTGATTTAATTGCTATTTTCGTTTTTTAATCATTATAATTTCATTAAATTAGTATTATTTAAATTCTAATTTTATTAATTTATAAAACTGAAGAGATTTTAAAATGCAAAAAAAAAGATTAATAATTTTTGTGCTAAATGTTCATTGATTTATCATCACTGATATAATTTATGAAATAATTTTGAAATCTTTCAATATTTTTAAAGCATACAATTTACAATTGATATCAATTTTTTTACATCAGAACGCACATTTGATCAAAAATTATACTGTAGCTAATATTACAGTAATAAATTCTTTTTCAATTTGAAAATATTTGTTATAATTTTTCATTAATTTAATTGATTATATTTTATGATAATTTAATGATTTTTGATTAATTTTTGAAATATTCCTCCATAAATTTCCACAAAAAAATAAATAAATATGCAAATTAATTGCATTAAATTAATTAATAATTTATTCAAATAAAAATTTAAAAAAAAATAAAAATAATTTATGTTTTTTTTTTCTTTTTTATTCAGGAAGAATTTCAAGGAAAAAAAAAAACTAAGATTAAAATGATGATAAGATTACAGATAACAAAAGTGTTACCATTCAGTTACATCATTCATTCTTATTTTATTGTACAAGAGGCATTTACACGTGCTCAATTGGAAGTTGAAAAAGCAACAGGTAAACCGGCAGCTATTGTTAGTATTCTTGACCTTTCTGAGGTCAATATATCAACTTTATTGAATCCACTAAGTATTTCGGCGCAATTTGTACGATTAATTGTGAAAATATGGGCAGATTATTTTGCTGAAACGGTAAAAAAAAATTTTTTTCTTTTTCAAATTATCATTTATCATTCATTGATAATAATTTGAAATATAATAATTGAAATGAATAACATAAATTAAATTATATTTTTTGATTTAATTTGTTTTTTTTTTGTCGTCAATAGAAAAAATAATATTAAAGCGTTTATTTTTTTTTTTTTTAACTGATATAGATAATGTTTGTGTATAAATTTGTGACTGTTTATTTGTTTAAAAAATTTAATTTCAATTTAAAATTTGTTTTATCGATTATTTTTTCAATTTAAAATTTATTATATCGATTATTTTTTTAATTTAAAATTTATTATATCGATTATTTTTTCAATTTAAAATTTATTATATCGATTATTTTTTTAATTTAAAATTTATTATATCGATTATTTTTTCAATTTAAAATTTATTATATCGATTATTTTCTACAACAATTAATTGCAATATTATTGGAAGAATATTGATAATAATAGTAAATTTTAATTATTTTTTTGTATTTCGATTTGAAAAAAACTACAAATGCGTCATTGAAAAAAAATTTTTTTTTTTTGAAATTTAATTACATTTGATAAAACTAGGTGAAAGAATAATTAATTATTATTTTTTGTAAATTCCATCTCAGCATATAATTAATTTTTGATTTAATATTTTCCGTGAATTTAGTTATTACTTCATACGTCAATTTTCCGTGAATTTAGTCGTTACTTATGCGTGATAAATCGTTGATTGAACAAAGAATACGTATTCAAATTATTTAAGCGTTTAAAAAATTTTGCTTAATTATTTTATCAAAGCGAATGATTGCAAATTTTATCATTTTCTCTAAGTCCAATTAAATTTATACCAATATATTACCACTGGAATGTTGGCCAGATAAGTGGAATTCCCGAAATACTTTGAACTGCAATCAATCAAGATAAGGAATAGTATCATATTAATCTCGAATATAGGCTAGATGAAATTCCGTAAAAACTATAATTCGGGAATGCAAATGTCAAATGAAATTATTAAATATTTTTGAATTTAAATTAATGAGTAAAATCAATTATCACATTAATCAGAAATGAAAAATAATAATAGCGAAATATTCTTTTTGCATATTTTTTTTTCATATTTTTTCTTAAAATTATTAAAAGAATTTACTGAAGAAATTCGATTGAAACTAATTTAATTATTTCCATTTCGTTACATAAATGAAATAAATTAATATTATTAGAATTAATTCTGATTTTATACTTGCATTCTAATCAATTAAAAAATATTATTAATTGTTATTATTGCATTATCATTATTATTAATTATTGTTATTATTATTGCTTTTATATTGTCATTATTATCTATCATCATTATTACTCATCATTTATTATTGTTATTATCAGGGTTATTATTAATTATTATTATTATTATTATTATTAACATTATTTAATTACAGCAAGTGAAATTATTTCTTGTAAATTCACCAGCATTACTAAATATAATGGGACAAATTGCAAAACTTTTGGTTGACAAAGCGACACAATCACGACTTCATTTTCTTCATCAACCAACTGATTTGTTGAAATATCTAAATCCTAAAGTATGTTTATTTAATATTTAAGTTTTTAAGAAAAAAAATTAATAAATGATAAAATTTTCATTTTATTACTAATCGATAAATTCGTTTTTTTAGAAATAATTAAATAACGGATTTATTTGAAATAATTCAAATTGAGCTTAAAGTAATTTTAACTTTAAAAAGTTGAAGATAAAAAATAAGTAAGTAACTGATTTTTTCGTTTTTTTTTTGAAAGAATTCAACTAATTAATTATTTCGTACTTATAAAATAATTGAAATTTAAAAAATAGGAATTACGCATGTAAACAAAAATTTACAAAAGTAATAATTTGAATAATTAGCAAATTTCAATTATCAATTTAAAATTTGCATTTTATTTGCGGCTTCTCATACTTTTACTTCCGGAATTAATTTAATAATAAATTTGGAAGTATTATCAAACATCTTTATCAATTATAACATATGATATTTATGGGCCGGATACACAAATAGAATTCCGAAATTCATTTTCATTTTTTATTATTCATTTTTATATATCCATTTCTTATATTTATTCATTTTTGATTCCCAAATACGAATCATATTTTAATCGAATTTATCGCAATCAGATTGCAATTTGAAATAGTTTTATTGAAATTGTTTGATAATTTTTAGTGTAGATGAGGTTATACTGTACTTCAGCATCATACTGTATATATACTGTACATTTTAGGATATACATAAATTTCTGAAATTCATTTTCATTTTTATCGTTCATTTTTATAAATTCATTATTTATATTTATTCGTTTTTTAATTCCGTGATATGAATTATATTTTATTCGAATTTATCACAATCAGATTGCAATTTGAAATAATTTAACCGGAATTGCCTATAAATTTCGATGATGATGAGGTAATACTGTACTTTAGCATCATTCTGTATATATACTGTATATTCTTAGTAGCTAAAAATATTTTTTACTTTACAGTTAGTACCAGCAATGTACGGTGGTGAATGGTATGATGAAAGTGGATATGCGGAAAAACCAGAATTAGTATGTCAAAAACCGTTAAAAATTGAACCTGAACATTATTATAATTGTGATTTATTATGGCAAAAATATGGTTTCACAAATGTTCCACCAACAACTACCGAAATAATTAAACGAAAGCAAACATTTGAAATTAAAAAGTAAGTTTATAATTGACGAAAAAAAAAATGAAAATAAAATTTTTTTTTCCTTAATCAATACAAATACAAATATATATGAAAATGGAAATAAATAAAATTCGAAAAAGAATTTTAAAAATTAATTATTACAAGCATACGATATATATATATATATATATAATTAATTATTACAAGTATACATATATATATGAAAAATGAAAATGAGTAAAATTTTGGAAAAGAATTTTAGAAATTAATAATTTTTTTCAATTAATTTTTAAATATTTAAAAGTTTGATTATAAAAAAAAAAATTATATGAAATCATTTTAATCGCTATTTTTTGTTTTTTTTTTTTCAGAATTTGTATAACAGATTCACAAATATTATTATGGCATTTTACGGTAAATAGTGATATTGAATTTTCAATTGTAAAAATTGAAAATGATAATGAACAAATTGTATGGCCAAAAATTACGCTTAGAAGTTTACGAACACCTGAACAAGGTTCAATAATTTGTAAACATGGTAAATATATGATACGTTTTACAAATTTGAGCAAATTTTTCATACCAATTAGATTGCAATATGTTATTGAATTATGTACTAAATAAAGAATATAATAAATATATATACGAATGTTTGAAAATAAAGCAAATATTTAAATTTAAATTTTATTACTTTTTTAAATTTTAAATTACAATTTTACTTCCTCGTTTAATTAATTATATATTCCATTGAAAATTATTCATATATTAGTTAATGTGATAATTGGAATAATTTCACAATGATTATATTAACTTAAAATGAGAAGAAAAAAGAAATTGATTTAAATTATTTTCAATTTCTGATTGAATTATCATAATTATTTGTTTACATTTAATTAAATCAAAAAAAAAAAAAATTCGTTTCGCTTGAGAATTCTCATTTACAATCTTTTATTTAATAAATTTTTAAAAATAAAACTATTATTTGTTGAAGAAATTTTTAATCTTTTATTAATCAATTTTTTTCTTTTTTTTACTTACTTCGAAATTATAAATTATAATTTTATTTCAATCATTTATTGCATTTGTTTTCTCGAAGAAATGTATTTACATTAAAATTATTTCATTAATCCATGCAAAATATTAATGCAATAAAAAATTAATTTCCATCCAATTTTTTTTTTTTTTTTTAAATTTCAATCAAGATAATGATGAAAGAATTGCACAAAAGAATTACGAAATCATGATAAAAAAAAATAACCTTTCATCTCAAGAAAAAAATTTTTACAATAATGATTACGAAAAACTAGTTTGCTAATCATTTCATCTTGAAAGTTCAAATTTCAACATTTTGGGGCAAGCGTGAGACAAAGTGGTAACTTTCATTATTTACATAAATGAGAAAATGATTTGTGATAAATTCTTCTTCTGATAATATTTCCTATTCCATGCAGATTGTATATTTTTTTTCGAATACACTTTTTGAGCTCTAATTTTATATATCTTCAATAAAAATTTCATAAAAGTCAGTTAGTTTCCATAACTTCTTTTACAATAAATTCATTTAAATCAATTCAAATTTTAAATATTTTATGAAAATACAACATATTTAAAAACAAAAATCAATAATCGAATTATTTGACATATTAATTCAACAATTTAATACTTAGACATAAAAGATTTCAACAAACCTAAAAAAATGTTGAGGAATGATTGATATTCAATCTACGAAAGAATTAAAGATGATTTTCGATACGTAAAAAAAAAAAATTAACAAATGATACATCACATGAGCTAACTATTCTAAAATACTAATATAAATAAAATATATTAAGCATGTTTCAATTGTAAAGCACACAAAATTTCTGTAAACATAATGTCAGAACGCCCGGAAGATAGCACCAAAAGATATAAATATCAAGTTTCAAAGTAAATGAATATTTTCAAATAATTCGCATCATTTTTCAAGCAAATCACTTAATCACTTGTATCTGATGCTATTTCATTTTCATGGCTTACTGATTTATTGATATCATGCCGCCTGTCTTGTTTTTTGATTTTGCGACGAAGATACTTTTCTAACTTCTTTCCACCTTTCAATTCATCATACTTTTTCCGCCATAGAAGTTCCCGAATTTGTGCTTAAAATATCAAAATAAGCATTGATTCAGACGCATTTATTTGCAAATACATTTTCTTTTTTAATTTGAAATTACTTCATAATTGAAAATAATTGTTTAAGTTATAGAAACTTCTTTTAAAAAACGCACAATAGTTGGAATATTAGAACGAATTCATTATAAATTTAGAAAGCCAACTTTTTTTTACCGTAAATGTATAAATTGAAGGATATGGTCAACATTTGAAACCCAAAATTATATGATGAAAAAACCTCGTGTCTTGAAAATAGGAGGTAAGCCTTGACGCATGCGTTCGTTGTTCTCATGACGTATTTCACGGATTATTTCTTTACGGCGATTAACATCTGCTTGTGTTCTGTAACGGAAATAATAATAATAAACTGAGGATAAATAAATCATTTTAAGAAAATCGACATATTAAATTATGAATAATTTTTGCCAGAAAGATCAAATAAAATTGAGGAAAATAACATAGATGAAAAGAACAATGAATGATAATGATGACAATGAATGATAACCACACCAATAATTACCAATGACTTTTAATTGAAATCCTAATAATTTCACCAAATATTACATATTTTTATCAAATTTATCAAAAATATTAATCAGTATACAAGATAACCAAAATTTTAGAAACAAATTTATGCAAGCTTACTTTTCTTGATTTTTTATTTTTCTAAGTGCCTCTTTCAATCGATTTTTGTCAATATTTCCCTCCTCTGTCGTATTTTTCAGTTCCTTTAGTAATATCTAAAAAATTTCATAAGTTTTTAAAATTAGATAAAAGTTTCGTTTTGAATATATTTCTTCATGTATCTGAATCTGAATTGTTGAACATGTAATTAAAATATGAAAAATACAACTTTCAAACAAATTTCTTTTCATGTGAATATAAATAATTTTATCATCTTAAAACGACCCCTGCTACTAATTTATCACGTTAACATTTATAAAACAAGAAATAGAACCTAATTAATTGTATATAAAATACGAAAACATACTTTCTTCTCTCGTTGACGTATTTCATCTAGAAAACTATAATTCTTGTGGTATATATAATCATTAAATTCTCCACATCTACTATCGAATCG
The DNA here is from genome assembly GCA_008729115.1 of Dirofilaria repens. Classification (NCBI taxonomy): domain Eukaryota; kingdom Metazoa; phylum Nematoda; class Chromadorea; order Rhabditida; family Onchocercidae; genus Dirofilaria; species Dirofilaria repens. The sequence continues at coordinate 130,613 of SNRZ01000153.1, forward strand.
AGGATCAAGTCTACAACAAAATTACAGATTATAAATTAGAGCAGTGTTAAATTTCAACCTATCTAATATTATATAATGGTATTTCGTATTTCCCTTTTCTAACTTCACTTTTCTAATAAAATATCCCCAAGCGAAGACATAATCTTAACAATAATAAAGGTTCTAACACCTACAAATCTTATTAATCTATAGTAAAATATAAAATCAATCTTAACATATCGATATATATATTGGCTTCAGATATGTCCCTTTCAATATTGCAAGGATTAAAAAATGGAAAATATAAAACAAACGTCGCAAGAAATAAAAAATTTATTAAAATAACTAAATTAAAAAAGAATTTTACGATCAAATATATAACGGAATCTTATCTGAAAAAGTTACACAGGTCTTTTCAATTTCTCATTCGCGAATATGTTCCTGAATTTGGACACCGGCATTTTTGATGACACTTCACGTGGCCTTTTCGGATTTTCACGCTGCAAATGAAGCGACTGGATTATGCTGAGTAAATTGATGAAAAAAAATCAGAAAAAAATTGGATCATTCAAGATCTCTCCACGAACAAAATACAATTAATAGGTTTCGCGATTCGAAAGAGAGCTGAATCTTTAATATTATTTTTAAAGCCCTAATCATCATATTTAAAGAAAATTGCATTCTCCCATAATGAGTTAAGATAAGATAATTATTTAATGAAAAATTATTGAATTTTTTAACGGAATTTAAAATAAATACCACAAAAACTTTTTGAGTCGGTTTTTCGTTAGGATTAGATGATGAATCGTGAACAAAAAATGCTTTGTCGAATAGCTTCGTCCCTAATCGTTCCTGTAGCTGTTTTGTCTTGCCTAATGGAATCTTCGCTATTTCTGAAATGCAAAAAACATATTATTAATTTACAAAGCTGAACATTGGCTAAGCTCTTTACTTTGCCTTTCTGACTCGTGTTGAACACTCAGTATCTCAAACTTCCATCCAATAAGCTTTGAAGCTAATCTTACATTTTGACCTTTTTTCCTTATAGCTAAGCTTAACTGAGAATTAGGAACTATTAACTTTACACAATTTTCATTCTCATCAATAATAACCTTCGACACTCCTGCAGGAATAATTGCTTTAATAACAAATTGGCCTAGATCTGAAGAGTAATGTATGACATCAATCTTTTCCCCATTTAATTCATGTATTATGGTTTTTATCCTTTCTCCCTTAACTCCGATACAAGCACCTACTGGATCGATATTCTTATCAGGAGAAAAAACAGCAACTTTAGAACTTCAGCATTTTTTACGAAATTTGTACAAAAAGGCATAAATCCTAAAAATTCAAGAAATAAAATAATATTCTAGTCCGAAAAATAATTAGCATCACAGATAACATATAAATAAAAAATGAAACAAATATTTTAAACAATTTAGAAGTCTTTCGAAAAATAAAAAAAATTAAATGAAATAATACTTCACGAATCCCTCGCTATCAAAATCTTCGTCATGTTCTTGGGTTGGAGAAATTGTCATATTTTGAATAGGCTTCTCAGTAAATTCCGCTTCTTTTTCATCTGAGGAATATCTATCAAGTTCTCCTGTTTCTTCTTGTTTTATATAACTAAAAAACAGATTTTATTAAAAATAAATTCCGCTAAGAATATAAAATTTAAAGATATAATAATGTCTAATATAAATAGGCTTTCTTTTTTTCAGATTATCTAGTGAATTTTTTGCATCGATTTCTATATTTGGATAAAAAAAAAATGATGAATTGATTCTGTTATTACATTGTTGTAAATTAAAATTATAGTATCGTGATGAATTTTCCGGATTCTTCTATGACTACATATACCTACTATTGTAAAAAGTTGAAAGGAAGCAGTCAGTGTCAGTGAGTCTTAATTATAATAAAGACGATTAGATTTTTGTTAAATATTCAAGAAATTTATCTGATTAAGGTAATTGGAAATTAATTTTATCATTTAATATTCTTCATCGGTTGTCATACAAAAAACGATCAAACTTGTGGGGAGATAATTGACATAATTTTTCCATTTCAGATTTTTTGACATTATTTAAATCGACGTTATTTTTTCTTTCGTTGGATACGCTTGATAGCTGTTCTTTCTGACCATTTGAACGCTTTCTGTTGAAGTTGCAACTTCGCTTTTTACTATTGGATCTAAATGATAAACGATTAATATTTTCAAAATTTATTTTTTCAAGATGTAACTGATTCGCATGTTAAAAAAAAATTTTTTTTTCATGCATTTTCAGAATTATTTCATGAATTAGCCGTAATCAGTGCCTTCTGATCATTTACATGAAAACATTTTTTTTTCTTTTTTTTTAATTTTTAAGCTATATTACTAACATTCAAAATGATATGTTTCAAAATTTAATATGAATGTAGTATAAACTGATAAGATTAATATACTAGAAATAATGTTAGTACACTAGAAATAATGACTGAATCACATAAATTTTTAATAATTACAATTTCGAAACATTTCATGAAGTCATAATTATCTTATTTAGGAAAATATTTCTTGTCACTTACTGATCATCATTAGAATTCCACGTAACAAGCCCATCGTTTTCTGCCGAAAAGTCAGAGTTACATTCTTTACTAAGTAATAATTCCTTTGATTGATTTGCAGCATTTTTCTCGATAAAAACTTTCTGCTTTTTTGCTTTCTTCGTCTTCTTATTGCTGAATATTTAATTTATTCTATATTTATTCGAAATAATAAATTCCTCCTATAATTATAACTATTACACGAGAATTTAGAAAATACCAAAAAATTTCATGAATTCATAATTATTCTATTTTAATAAATAGTAAATATTTTAGTAAATCTAATTTGAACATATGTTATCTTATAGGTTATTTAATTGGAAAAGTAAACTTTTTTTTGAAAATAAAAATCTCTAATTTGATAAAAAATCTAAATAATGGAAAAATCTAACACTTACTTGAATTGTTGTTTTAAATTAACTTCAGCTTCATTGTTATCACAATCATCACTGCTTTCATTGAAGATTGATTGAAAATTTTTTTGATAACCTTTCTTTTGCATTCGTTTTCTTGAATTCAAATTATTACTGATTGCTGTTGTCTTTTTTGGAAATGTTCGCCGAATTGTTGAAATATCTTCTTTCATTTCTTTTAATTCTTTTCTTTTCTTTTTTTCCTTAAATAAAAACAAAAAAAAGCTACTATTTTAAATAGTACGTATGAAAATTTTGAAAACATATAACTAAAATTTTGATATTGTAATTAAATAAAATAAATTTAAAACCATAATGATTCCCATTCTGTCTAGGATTAAATTATTTTAGCCTATCTAGAATTAAATTAATTTCTTCATTAATTTTTCAAATATAAGGATATACTTTTCTACATTTTCTTAGGCCATACGCTATTTCGAACTAATAATTCTAGAATATCTTTTAGAAAATAAGCTTTGTTCATATTTCAAATATAAGGATAAAGCCATTGCTAAACTTAACATTTTTTTTTTAAGCAATAAATTTGATCAAAAAAAAAAATGATAATCTAATTAATAATATTCTTCAAATAATAAAGCAAATTAAAAAAATTTTTTTCTAGCATTTCTTTTCGACAAGATTTTTTTTTTGTCAAAAGAATTTAAAAGAATTCAAATTATTGATTTTTTGAAATATTTGAAAAATTATTGAAATGATCCCTTCTTGCGAAAAAACAAATTTATTTCAAATATTAAAAATTGAATTTTAAAAGGAATATTTTTATGATTATAAATCGAAAATGAAAATTGGCCGTAGCTATATCTTTTTTTTTTATTATGTAATCATATTTGTCATCATATTTGTTTTATGAAGCGTATAAAAATTTGCTTAGCAATGATTGTACGAAGAATTTAAATCATCCGTAAGTCTTTTGAAATATTACACAAGTCATAAGAAATGGCACAATCTAATAAATTCTTTTATGAGAAACAATTTATCTTAGGGTGTAATATCATAGGTATGATTACATCATTAAATCAATATAACTTAAATTAATCAGATAAATTTAATGAATGAACTATCATAATTAAGTAAAAATTTTTTTAAAAAATAGACAAATTTTAAAAATTAAGTTTAAAAAGAAAAAGAAAAACAGCTTGTGATGAATTAACAGCGAATTTTGGAAGCAACAAATATATCAAACAATGCATTTTATTTACAAATTCTATTTACAAAATTTATTTGACGAAAAATTGGTAAAAAATTTGAAAATGGTAGTTACATATGAACAAGTAGATTTCATTGTAATGAAAAGACCGAATGATTTAGCACTCCTGAAGCAAAAGCAAAAAGTAAATAAAAGAAAAAAAAAAAATAATTATATACAAATATAGAACTACACAAGTTTAGCAATGTATAGGACAATATCAAATGCAAAAGAATTGTAATTAATAATATGAAATTAAGTCTTAAAAAAAGGAATGCTAATTACATGAATTGCAATTAATAGAAAATAATTTGCAAAAACTTTTTTTGAATTCTTTTTAGCTCAATTAAAAAAAATTAAATTTCATTTATCATTATCTCTTCTTCAAAATGAAGAAATTATTAGTCAATCAATTAATTAGCGAAATATATCAGCAATGATACGATATATAAAAATACATTTGAATTTGAATTAAGATAAGATAATAGCGAAATAAAACTAAATATTTTTTTTGAACAGCATAATTTCTTTTCTTTCAAATCAATGTATGAAAATAATATTTTGCTACAAAATGAAGAAAAGAAAATAAAAAATAATAAAAACAAAGGAAAAAAAAACCAGCAAATATCTAATTTCTACAACACCTCTATAATTTCATAAAAAATCATAGGTTTATCTCAATGACACAAATTTTATACATTTTTTTATATTCTGCCTTAGTAATGGCAATTTTTGTTGCAGTAAAATTTTTGAAAAGAAAATTAAATTGTTACAATACTAAAAATAAAATATAAAAATGAAACATGACTATCAAAGTATAATGAGAACTTTTGAGAACACGAAAAAGCATTAACATATATAATACACTAATTTGCTTATATAATGAGCAAATGGTAAATAAAATGAATGTAGAACTCATTGCTGCAATTTCGAATCTTCGATTTCAATTTTAATTTTTAAAAAGACTGAAATTATTTTGCTCATCAAATAAGTCAATAAAAAACAACGATAAAAGTTTGACTTCAAACATTCGCATATTTTCAAACTAAATATTTGTAACGATTTCATAATAATAAAACAGTTGTTTTTAAAGAATTGTGTTTTAATTCTGGGAAATTTGAAAAAAATATTATTTCTTCACTAATCACCAAGAATACAGGAAATATTACTTCACTAGAAAAAATTAATTTCACACATTTTTGAGTTCTTTCATTAATTACCGAAAAAGAAAAAAAAGCTTCGCCGGCATTCGGACGCGCCTGGTTGTACAAAAGAAGAGAGACAAACAGAAAAGAATAATCTATGTTCATTAAATACTGTAAAATGGGTGAAAAAAAAGAATACGCAATTTTTATTTCAAACATCCAGAATATGCTGGGACAATCCAGGAGGTTGTGGTTCATTTCCCTCATGTTGTAGCTGCTCATCATCACTTCGGGGTGAAAGCGAAGCTTGAAGAGGTGAAATCGCACTTTGCGCAGGTACACCCCAAACGTTACCTGTTGTTTCTATTGTTGCATCGCCTGAACCTCGTGTCATTCCACTCAGGGTTGGTGCTATATTTGCAGAAATTGGAGAAATTTGTGTTACATGCTGACATGCCATGGTTACCGAAGGGGACATTATTTGAAGGCGATGATTGTCGCAATTAGTATGTAAATTACGTAGATATGTAATACTTAAACTCGCCATTTGTGATGCAGCAACCATATTAGCTACATGACCTTTTCCTGTAATAATATATATATACTTAATTATCTAATATATGCTAACAAATAATTATTTGATATACGCTAACAGATAAGCTAACAACTACTACTATTCTATTATTCGCATTTTTTTAATAGCGTCATATCTATGCCTAGTTAGCTGTTTTGAAAAAAATATATAATATGCTGTTAATTATTGCTAAATACATCCGTGTTTCTCAATTGAAAATTAACTGAGGATTAAAAAATATATCTAAACTTACCTTCGCCATATAAAGATGCATTCGTTACCGCATCAAATAAATCAGGATCATGCAAGGATGCAAGAAATGGCTGTCGCCCAACAAATTTTTTAAGCTGTTGCTCAGAAGTGGGGTGGAAAGAGTGTAAACTACTCAACAGTACATTATCATCCATAACGCCTTCTTTCAATGCACTTATATCATGTGTAATCTGAAATTTCACACAAAAATTTTTGTTTAGATTTTTAATAATTGAGAATTACTTTGGAAATTGATCTGAAATTAAAATCAAAAACGTACACGGTCTCGTATATCCTCAAGAAAACGAGCAGCGCGAGCTGGGGGCTTCCATTCTGGATGATTACCAGCAAAATTTACCAAAGATAATTCCGTTTTTCCATCATTTGCATGAACTTTTCCATGCATATTTGAAATTTCTGGAAGTAAAACAAAAGTTAAGAAATTCAAAAGAAACATATATGATTTTCTGTATTTTGTAAAATAGTACGACAAACTATTTCATACTTTGTATAATTCAAAAATATCAATGTTAGCGAGAAAAAAGTGAAACATAAAAATTTTACCTTCTTTCGTAAGCTCATGAAAACTCCATTTTGGATCTCCATGCTGTCTGATATCCATTTGCGCAAACGAGCAAACATCACCAAGGCCTTCCACAGAAATTGTAAAATTGTGGAAAAAATCCACAAGCTCTTTCGCTTTGGGACGAATCCTGAAAAATGACAAATAAAATATAACATATCACTATAATAAAAATAACTATAATTTTGAGATGAGCATTATAGAAGCAAGAGTATGAAGAAATATGAAAAAAGAATCATAAGATTTTCTTTTCATCTCGAAATTTCTCAGAAACAATTTCTTCATCTTCGCTCCTATTCAACATAATTTTTACTAAAAGCTTACCAAAACAACAGAACAAATGGAGTTAGTATTGGACTCAGAAGTTCTTCAAGTAAAAATCTCGCTTTCAGTTCAAACAAATGCCCAAATTCTTTCCGAACAGTGTCTAAAATAGATGCCTATCTTTTATCTTAGACTTTTGCCAAGTTTTTCTATTTGTGCAGTAAAGAAGTATAACTGTTAATCAACGATTTCAATTCAAATAGCACCGAGTCTTTCTAAAGTAGAGAAATAGAAACTACGAAAGTTGTAATGATAATGTTGTTAGAATCAAACTAGAGTTAGGATCAATTTCATCTCCCAATGTTTTTTAATTAATTAGCCAAAGGTAAAATGCAAATTATTATAAGGCTTATCTTCATAAGCAATTTTTTTAAAACCGAAATTATTATAAAATATTTTGAATTTAGTAGGAAAAAATGATTTAACGAATTATAAAACATAACTTTAACGAGTTATAAAAATTATAAATTCTTCTTTGTTCCACTATGTCTATATTTATCAAAACAACCATTTAAAATTTGGAAATTTAAAAAATAAATAGAATGATTAAGACTCCTAAACTATGAATACGCATGTTTTATCAATACTTTCTCAGTATAACATAAATTTTGTGATGATCAAAATAGTTAACTAAAAAAACAACATTACCAGTATGAGCTTTTCCTTTCCATGAATCAGGTGCATAATGTATTTGCGCAATTACCATATCCAGCAATGTTTCAGGCCAGTAAATCATATTTTCATCCGCAATGAATGACTGACATACGACAACAATTAAACCAGATACAGATATGATCGTTAGAACGTGTTCAATCTACAACACAGTTGAGATGGCATTTAATTTTAAAATATTTTTAATGTAACACTTCTTATTCGTAACCTCGAAATCATATATGGTACTATTTTCGTATTCATTAATATATCTTTTAGCTCCTTAGATGAAATTTATTTAGCGCATACTTACAATTTGTCGTCTTTGATAATGAAAACTCTCTCCTAACATTACACTTTTGATCACTATTCTGTTTCAATTTTACTTTTAAAACTCACTTAAAAAAAATTTAAAATGAATAAAAATTATGTATCAAACTAACCGATAATACATCTTCATCCCATAGACCTAGTAAAAGTAACACTATGCAAATTGCACCTGCAACGAATTGCACTTTTCTAGCGATAACTTGTCCAAGTGGTGAAATAAATTGCTCCATATACTGAGTTGCCGCTCGATGACTTTTTGAAAGACGGATTCGTAATTCATGGTCTAACTCATTAAAATGTCGCAATTTATTCCTACAATATATTCATCTTTGTTATCATATAATCATATATCAAATATTACAAATTTTCTATAAAAATTTATAAAAATAGGAAGTAGAAAACTTTCATATAAATTCGGAATAAGTAGTATAGAAATTACCTTCCAAAGTTTGAATACCTACGCATAGCAAAAGAACTCGGATCTCGCTTCAGCAGCTCACCATAGGTAAAGAAGAAATATAGTACTTGATAAATGAATACAAGCGGGAAAAAAATAAAGTTGCCAATAGCCATTTTCAATATTGCTGAATCTAACTCATCCGCTGCAAAACAATACTCATATTACGAACAATATTAGATGTCGCGGAATATTCATTTTTATATTTAACATTTTGGATTATTCATGTTCATAAAATGAAAATTTGAATCTTAGTCTTGCTGATTATCATTAGACAATTTTAAAATGTTTTTTAAAAAAAGAAATTTATTGATAATCGAATTTATAGTGAACGAAAATTTCGTACTAGAATGAAAGAACGAATTTCTGAACATTTTAATTTAGATTAAACAATGTTTCATTTATTATCATATTGTTCTTACCAAGCCTAAAAATATTTTGTGCATGTTTGTATTCTTCCTTAAGCTCATATGGTCCCTTCCACGGTGACCACACACCGTAAAACAACAGCCATTCCAAATTCATTTTCAAACCATTCGGTAAATACGGCATTGGACCAATAAAAGGCACACTGATTACTGGTGGCAGTATTTCTTTGTTCACAAGGGCGACAAAATAATTCTGAAGAAATTAAAAATATGAGAACAACAACAAATGAAAAACTTAATCGTTTATTGCATAGGTACCAGTTCATTATAAAATCATTCAAGCGGCACTTTCATAAGCAATTCATAACACCAACAAAAAAAAGAAAATGAAAGAAGGGTAGGAATTTATTACCTTATGTCTCAGAATACGTTGGTAAAGATCCAAAGCAGTAATTCCTTCTTTATTTAAAATTAAATGTATAGATGGTTGTTTATCACATATAAGTTGTACAACTTCTTGCCATTTAAGGTCACTCAATAATGCATCCTCAATTCCTTCAAAAATATTAGCAAGTTTTTTCCGTCCAATAAGACAAAGAAAATTAGAAATTATTGGGATTATAAAATAGCTAGGGAAGTTATCTTGAAACTTCAACAAGAACAATATATATTTTAGAGTAATTTTCCACTTAATCACAAGAAAAGACGAAAAAAATACCGAAAAAAGTAATCTTACCCAGTGCTGAATGATAAAAAGTACGTATTTCACCAAACTGATAAATTTGATAAAAGACCCGTGCAGCTCGAAAAATCCAAAATAAAACGGCAAAAACCAGCAAGCATAATGTAAAAACATCTATATGACTCCAATCCGGATATATAACATCCTGATATAAAAAGTTAAACAAGCTAAATTTGGAATTCATTTTAGAAATTCGAACCACAACACAACATCTCTTAGATTTTCATTTTTCATAATTCTTTTGATTGCAAAATACTTTTATAAGAGTGTAATAATAACTCGTCGTTATAAACAGAAAAAATCAAGGTCGTTGAATTCTTATGCAATGGATTCAATCTAATCATATGATCAATCTTGTGCTACAACTTATTTATCCACTACCAATTTTTTTATTTCTAAATCTCGATAAATAGATAAGATTTAAAATGTGCTAAGCTTTTCCTATATTTTCAATGTTGTATTCTAAACTTATGAAGGCAATCGGATTAAGCAAAAAAGAAGTTTATATATAACAAAAAATAAAAATAAAGCAAGGTATATAATATAATATAAGCTTATTTTTCTTAAAAGAAAAAAGAAAAAAACTACCATAGAAAGAGAAATGGAAACTTACTTCAAGCCGAATTTTCCCACCACTTGGCTTTCCTTCAGCGGTAATATTTTTATTTTTGAACAAGACGTCGTAATCAACGCGTGCTTGTAAAAATGCAACAAACCATACGACAAATATAAATTGTAGTAGAGTAAGAATATGCTTAATGACTATACAAACATATCCACCATTTTGATGATACTCGTAAATTCGAGTGAAAAACTGCAACAAATTATTTGAAAATATAACATTTCATGACTTTCATATATTTCAAAAAAAAAGCAAGGAAAGATAAGTAGACTATAGCATTACCGAAATATGCATATCCTGAGACATCGATTTTTTATTTTTATATATTTTATCATTATCTTTTTTTGATTAAGAAAATAAAACTATCTAGTAGCAACAAGGAAGAGTAAATAGATCTTAAGCCCTAGCTAAAATCGTAGAATGATCAGCAACTGGAAAAGAATAAGATCTATTTTTTCAGTGCTATCTAGAATGAAATTTTTAGTATTTCACCAATCATATTAATTAATACGAGGTATCTGTTTTAAAAACCAAACTCAAATGCTGGATTACATTTTTAAGTCAAGATACGAATAATATCTTTTAAATATATTCTAAACTTCCAAAATTTAAAATCTATAAGAATTGATCGATGAATCATCTAGCTATTGTTAATCGATATGTTTCAAATATATTCTAAGCTTCCACATTTTAAAATCTGTGAAGTTCGATCAATAGATTATCTAATTATTATCAATTTTCTTTTAGTTGTATGAAATGAAAGTAATTTCAGAATAATTCATTCGATATACCTGGTCTAAATTCTCTACTCCATCCCATAAAACACCGGAATTTGTAGCAACATAACATGCAGCGGCTCTATCTTCATTACTTATTGCGATACCATGCTCCAACGGAGGATCACCATACACATCCGCCGGTGCATCATCTTCTCTGTACAAATAGAAAGTTCGATTTTACTAAATCGAAATTATAATTTACCGAATCTGCTTATAGCCAATAATGATACTGTTATCAATCAATGTCTAATAATAAATTCCATTTTTTGATAAATTAAAACTCATTAATTTGGAAAATTATTATTGCATATAATAATAATTTGTTACAATAATTAAACACAATAATAACTTGTTATGATTTAATATTTATCAAATTAAATGCATCAAAACACCGAATAAAAATAAACTTACGACTTAGGCAAATAAATTTACGACTTAGGAAAAGAAAACTTACGGCACTCTTCCTTCGGAAATTAATGGCGTTTGCTCATTGCTGGTAAAATATGCTCGGGATGGAATATTTTCATCATCGATATTTTGATAACCTATCTTAGAGCGGAACGCAAACATCTACGATGACATTGGCCTAAATTAATATACGGTATAATAATCCACTAAATTAATATGATGAATTATTAATCGGTACAACAGTTTTTTTTCTCCAGTTTTTATTGTAAGTTCTTGTTAACAAATAACATTTTATCCTCGAAAAACCATTCAACCTTCCTCTTATTCATTCAGAACTTTTATAATGACTGAATTTACTTCATCCGAATCGAATTAAGTAAAGATTCAAAAAAAAAAGTAGAACAAAAGTTAATTTAAAGGAAGAGATAATCGAATAGAAATTAAATAATTCTACTCATACATGTAAATCAACAATATTACTGACCCAAAGAAATATGAAAAATAAATGATAATTTAGAATCATTTATTAGACAGAATTAATTCATTCAATTTTTTATTGTAATATTCCTAAAAAATGATGAGATAAAAACTGTTTATAAAATCAAAGAATATATTTTAAGCTCTTATCACCATGTGACTTCCTCAATCAACTAACGTCATCGAAATAGCATTCTCCTCTTCTTTT